>JAODKF010000047.1:457272-470501 GCA_026779585.1 Mormyrus proboscirostris
AAGAGTGTCACTCTAAAGCTCTAACACTTTAGTAATCAAACCACATAAAATTTCAGAATGTCTCTTTCACCTATGTGTAGCCAACCCGTGTGTCTATAACCTTGCAGCTGCACAGAAGTTCCTGACACTGAAGGCCCCTTAAATGTGGCCGTTTGTGCTCCCGCTCTGCAGTGTTTAACCGAGAGGCTGATTAATCGCATTTCTGACTTCAGCGTATAATGGCACGCACAGGAAGTAGCTTGCTGTCCTGAACACGTTCGCTGCCCCTTCTTTAAGGACATATTAAAATGTCAAGATACCTGCAGCGTTAAAGAAGAAGCAGCTTCATTTACGTGACATAATATTGCGCCGTAAAGGGCAGCATGCAGTGCTTGCGGAGATAATTGGCATTACCGATCCTTCACAAAAACATTATAAAATTAGCGCTAGCACTGACTTGCAAGGATATTTCCAATGTGATGCGTGGCACAGTCAGTAAGACAAAGCTTGTAACAGGGGTTAGATATCAATCAAGAATCCTGATCATTTTTATATACGAAATGCCTTGTCCAACCTACACACAAGTGGAATTATCAGTATATTAAAAGTGAACCCTTTCAGTTATTTGTTATAGTGGGACCGCACAGGGACCCTTGGATAAAAGACCCTGTAATCTAAATTAAGCTTGTTTTATTTCCCCATCCAGAGCTAATTACATAGTTACCCACTTGACAGACCGCACGACCCAGACAGGGCATAGCGAGTGTACGCAGCCAGAGCAAGATCCGAGTAAATCCCCAGTGAAACGCTTCAGTTTGTAAACGTACGTTAAAGCATGCAAACAGGCATTATGCTCAGCTTCCTGTCACGTGCCGTGAAAAGAGAGCAAAGTTCCGCTGCTTATTCGGCTTCACGGATACCTCTCTGCCGGCTGAGATCTGTGGGAAATGCATCACCTGCTGCGGGCTTCCAGTCTTTTATCAGAATTTAATCCTTTATGGAAATACTCTGCACTGAGGGCAAAGGAAACACCTTTTGTGGCATGCGTCCCGTCCTGTGCAGGTCTACGCGTGCAAGCATGACTGTTTTTGCTCATTATTTTCTTCTTTGTAATGCAGGATAATGCATTTTATATTCCTGTGTATGAATAGATGAATCATTGTGTTTTGGTAATCCCTTTGCAAGACTTTTCTTTTTTTAACGTCGAGGGAAAAATTATTCAAATCGCAGTGACATGCATTGTTAAATAAAGCTCGTTACAAACAAAACAAAAACAATAAAACGGTGTTAATTTCTCTGTCTGTGTCGGGCCAGAGACTGCTTTATGAGGCTGTCACGCCTCCTTTATCTGCAGGGCAGCAAGACACAAAAGCGACCTTAGACATGATAAAGACCCAGGCATTCGTGGAGGGCAGAGGGGAAGGTCAGGGCCTTTATCCTGGGGCCAATCCATCACAGAGAAACGGCACCGCCCAATGAACAAGAAGCTCAGAATGCCCTGAGCCAATAGGAGTGGATGAGCAGGGTGATGGAGCTGAGTTAAAATTACAGAGTTGGAACGGTGGGAATTATCTCCCTGTGCTCTTCCTCTACAGCGAATCGAAGAAGCGTTTTGATTAATTAGCCAGTGTGCGACTGACAGACCCTTCAAATAAAAAACTAATTTTCATTCCCTAAAATCCTTACGTTGACATTTGTTTTGGATGCTTTCCATTTGAATAAGTGCCTTAGAAAGACCGACAGTTTAACCTGCCAAGGCGCCAAAAGACAGAGATGGTGTTGTTTCTTTGCACCTTTCATCTGGGTCGGAGGGGGGAAGGGTGGGGTCGGGATTAGGCACAGAGGACAGGGGTGCGTGAGGTCGGGGTTAGGTCTGGTTGTTCTAATTGTGTACATTTTTGCTCCTCATAGCTTTGGTGTGGACTCCCAGTATTTGATGGGTGGCCTTATGTATATTATGGGTCATTCGAACACCCTTAACCCTAGAAGAGGTCCGAAGATGCATTTGTAAGCCGGGGCTAAGGTCAATCTAATGGTCTAATTTAATGATGATTTTCATATATTGAAATATTTTTGCCATCAAAGGGTGGGGTAGCCACCTTTAGCAGGCAGTACACGCTCTTTGTTGAGACATGCACTTTGCAGATGTCAGTGTCTTTAGTGTTAGGATTACTCGCGTTCCAGTGGGACTTCGTTTGGAAGCCCTGAAAGATGCTCCTGTGTCTCTCTGTAAGTCTGCCCTGTACCAGCTCAGCAGCGGTGCCTCTCTGTGAATGTTTCTGGCTCCTGGGTTAAAGTCTCTTGGCCTCAACTGTGCTACTTATTGTCCTATCAAAGAATGCAGGCCTTCACTGCGGTGGCAGAGACGTGTTGCATCACCGGTCGTGTGTCTCTTACAGCAGCTGTTTGTGGTGGCGTGCAGAGCAGCAGCTGGTGGGGTTGGGGGGGTCAGGCAGTGCTGCGGGATGGCCTGGCTCTAGGCCGAGCTGTAAGAGCGATATGCTAAGGCAGCGGTTAGCAGGACAGTGTGAGGGAGTGAAGGAGAGGCCACTTCCAGTTGAATACCACAGGTTCTGATTTCTGACGACACACAGGCAGTGAGACATGCCAGAATTCACTTCCATTTTTTCTTTAAGCTTACCCCAGTGGTGCTGTTTGAATGGGATCTATGGCCATGTCTGCCAAAACACACAGAAATGCTTGTCACCTAACTGGCAGTTGATGAGACCAGGAAATGTGAGCTGGGCACAGAGGCTCACACCTCCAATGACCCCCATCCCCAAACTGAAATGGACACCAGTGCTTTAAACCCAGAATAGAGCCAGACCTGGCTATGGAAAGAGGGTGGCAGAAGAGGAGGCTTCTAAACTGTAAGTGTTCCACTGCTGTGGTAATGGCTGAGCGAGTCTCTTGGTCTATCATCATCATAGCGGACAGGCCCCGCTGCTGGTCTGTCCTCACTGCAAAGGGGACAGCGTGATGGCCTATCATCATCATAGCGGACAGGCCCCGTTGCTGGTCTGTCTTCACTGCAAAGGGGACAGCATGATGGCCTATCATCATCATAGCAGACAGGCCCCGTTGCTGGTCTGTCCTCACTGCAAAGGGGACAGCGTGATGGCCTATCATCATCATAGCAGACAGGCCCCGTTGCTGGTCTGTCCTCACTGCAAAGGGGACAGCGTGATGGCCTATCATCATAATAGCGGACAGGCCCCGTTGCTGGTCTGTCCTCACTGCAAAGGGGACAGAGTGATGGTCTGTCATCTTGATGGACAGGGCCTGTTTCTGCTCTGTCCCCACTGGCCCTGGGACAGTCTGATGGCCTGTCATCTCAGTGGACAGGGCCTGTTACTGCTCTGTCCCCACTAGCCCTGGGACAGTCTGATGGCCTGTCATCTCAGTATGTTTTCTGCTAGTTGTTGCATAACTTAAGATATCCATTAAAAACAAATCAAACAAGAACTACAAGTTTTTATGCTTCAATTGTCAGACTGAGAAAAAGGTTGCCTTTTATTTCCAAACAGTGCCTCCTTGTCCTTGCAGTTTGTACTTCTTTTTTACCAGCAGTCCGTCATCATCCTGATGCCCTGACCCAAGGACATATTAGCCTTGAGTTTGCTTAGCTTTAGAACACGTGACACCACAAACTCTGACCTTCCCCCTGTGTACGCCAAACAGGAAGATCAGACTCAGCAGTCAGCAGTACTGAAAAGCATCAGGAATTTGCGTTCTGTGCTCCTGGATCACTATGCCGCTTTATCATTGGCATGTTCCCATCCTATGACATGCGCTCGTTTTGCCATATGCCTGTACAGGGGAGAGGTCCTCTCTGCATCTTTTGGGAGGTTACTTCACGGTGGGATGTCTGGTCATGTGACCTCTGTGCAAGGTGTCATATTTCCAGCAGTAGGTATGTTTTGGCCCAGTAATAGTGACACAAACTTCATTGGACTGGCTGTTTCAGAGTGAATGAAGAGCTCGCTGAGACACCGGCGTCGTCTCTGGGCACAGGGCATGACTTTGTTTTGGTTCTCTGGGTCAGTGTGAGCTGATGAAATGTCCCTGATGTTCTCGCGCGACTCGCCTGCTTCCCGGCGCACTGACCTCTGGACCTCTCAGCTGTGTTGGTACGGGTTTTTAAATCTGAGGTCCAAACTAAGTAAAGGTGGCTAAGGGGAACCCAGCCAGCGAGCTAAGGAATGCACTTTGGATTCTGCATGGCCAGAACGGCGTAGACCCTGTAGAAACCAACCGTTAATTGTTTACTGCAAGGCAGTGGGAGAACAAGAGGCGCAGTGAGTGTTTGCTCCCCGATGGCTAATCATGTTGTGGCCGTGCGGCCTCATCAACTAAAGGTGTTCATACACTTGTACCACTCGTGATCACACTCCTTATGCATGAAGCCATGTACTGTTTGTTTACCGATGGCTTTGTCCCCCGTAGGCTCCCCTCGCTGACTGAAGCAGTGGTAGATTTCTCACTTGCTGGTATTTTTCTGCAAAACACCTTATGCTGTCCATGTTACAGATGTTTGGTGAAATGACACCCATGTTTTTGGAAGGCCTGTGCTCAGTTTTGAGTCATGCTTGTGTGCGTCCTAATTTAGTAAATAACATTACTAATGATTCAGGTGGGCAAAGTGAAAAAGAGAAGCTCTGTTCACCATCTGTCTGCTAAGATTATGGTTTCTACATAATTAAACGTGTCACCTTCTGACTCAGGCCAGTGACTCCGGCAGGAAGTTTGAAAACAAAGGTGGTTTACGAGGAATAAATGAAGGCACAGTCGCGATTTTTGCCTTGTTTTTACTTGGATGTGTCAACACAGGAATCTGTCAATATTAGCCTCTCTCTGCCTTGTTTGACTTCAATTTGGGAGGAAGAGGAGACGTGGAAAGTCGGTCCTGATCCCTGAGTGCAGTCACTGTAACTGGGGGGGTTAGCTCTGATTTCATGTGTGGTTTTGCCTGCCTCTGGATCTTTTCCAGACACTACAAGCCTGTTTTTTTTCAGCCCTCTTTAAAACCAATGCGAAGCTCCCGTAATTCTTAAAATTGAATTTCAGATATGATCTCGTTGTGTGTAGCAAACAGAACATTAAAGGCAGGGAGGCTTGGCTAATGATGCCGCTTCTGCCATGTGTGGACGTCTTGTGAATGTCCGCTGTTCCACACGCGAGTGAGGCGTGAGGTGAGGGGACTTATGGCTGTGGAGAGTGCTTGTTTTAGCCGCAACGTTTTAAACGTACGGGTGCCCGAGGAAACAAGCCAGTGTGGGTGGTGTCGCACAACATTTCCGACCCAAAAAACGAAAATAAACCTATTTAATTATAGTGTCGCCACACTGCGGGCTGCCGTATTTTGCAAGAGGTGGCGCAAGCCATGGGGATGGGGACAGGAAAATGACTGGCTGAATAAGGCTGGAGGTGTGTGGCGGCTCCCCAGGGTTTGGCGTTGGCTGTTTGTGTTTGTATTTAGCCAGTGGCCCCTCGCTTTCGCTCTTTTGTCAATAAGATGCTCCGCTGCTGTGGTTTTTCTGCCGCTTTCAAGGACGGGCTGCTTCTTTTGCTTTGACTCCTGCCATCCGCTCTTCCTCATTTGCACTTTTATTCTGCATACCTCAGCCCCCCCCAGCCCCCCCCTCCTTTCTCTCCCAATGCATGCACTCTGATTACCTCTCCAAACTGGCAGAGAGTTGATTGCTTTTCTGAGATGATGTAAACCTTTGCCCTAGGGTACATCAGGTTGGCTTTCAGATGCTTTATCTTGTAAAGCCCAAATTAACAGCTGGTTTGGTTTGAGTTCTCCTGGATCTGACTAAGGGATTAGGGTCCCTTCTCATGTGACTCAGTGTAGTTTGATTTATCGCAGGTCTATCAGAAACGATCAATGGAAGCCTTTTGAAAGTAAATCCTTAATCGCTCTTTGCACTTCCATGTTACTCTTGTGATTTTTCTTCCTGTACACTCTCTCTCTCTCTCTCTCTCTCTCTTTCTGTACTCCCGCTCTCATTTTCCCTCTTTTTACCCATCGGTGATGGATATGGTGCGAGCCAGGGCCCGGTGTCGGGTCCTTATTCTGCTCATTAGCAGAGTGACACAGCTTCCCTGCACAGGGGCGACTGCCTGTAGGTTCTCCTCGTTCTTCATTTGCACTTCTTTCATAAAGTGATTGTGACTTTTTTCATCTTTTTGCAGAATAGCTTGAAGTTTGGAGAGCTTTTTGCCCGTGGACAAGGCCCTCCTCTTTAAATATTGAATACTAAAGGGCTGATATATAGTTATACAATACTCAGATATATTTAACCTGAAGACCATATTTATTGCCTTTCAGGATCACGTTTACATTTAAAGGTTCTCCCGGTTCGGGTTTCATTTCTCCATGCCGACCCACCCAACAAAAAAAGGAAATATAAAGCAGTGAAAGCGCAGGGCAGCATGACAGCTGTGCTGAAACGGGATCTCCTGCCATGTTCTAAGTGTACCCTCCTTCTCCCTACTCTCCGCCCTGCACTCCGCCAACAGTAGCACCATTGTAACTGCATTTTTTTCTCTTTACTTCCCAGGGCCGTGACTCCTTAAGACTGTGTAACCTGACCTCTTTCACTGTGACCTTTGACCTTAGCCCCCCCCCCCCAACACTGTCCTCTACAGTACTGGGTCTCGTGCAGGCCCCAAACATCATGTCGCTGTTGTTTTTTTCTTGATGGTTGGTTTCGGGTTTCGGGCTGCTTGCAGGGTTGTGGGACCTCAGAACAGGGGCAGCTAGTCTTGTGCACCAAGCTGGTTCTGACCACACAGATCACACAGGTGTGTCTGCGGTGATTGGGTTAGGGTTGTGTGTGTGTGTATGTGTGAGATTGTGTTTATATTACATTGTGGGGACCAAATGTCCCCAATGTCATAAAAACCTGCTATTTTTACGTTGTGGGGACCATTTTTCAGGTCCCCACAATGATCTGTGAATGCAATCATGTTTTGTCTGGTTACTTATGGTTAAGGTTTGGGCTGGGTGGGGGTTAAGCTCGTCATGTTGGGATTACAGTTTTCCCCATAGAAATGAATGGAGAATCCTTACAAAGATATAATTATAAACCTGTGTGGTGTGTGTGCGCGTGCGTGTGGGCATGCGTGCATTTGCGTTACATTGCATTAAAGACTGCTTCAGTACAAGATGCTAAGTGGGTTTATTGCTTGTACCACCAAACACGGGAGTCCTGTATGCTGATGGAGCCCTTAACCCCAAACCTGCCGCGTCCGACCCGGCTTTGCTTGCATGACGTGGGCATTCCCTCAGTTGAAATGAACTATTTAACCACATTCCTTGCAAGCTTGCAGTCTCTCTCTCTCTCTCTCGCCCTCTCCCCCTCATTCACTGGCCTCTCTTGCTGTCTTTTTTTTTTTGGCATAGACTTTTGCATATATCACAGGCTGGCAGGCTAAGAGCCTGGGACTTCCCCACGCCACACTCCAAGCCTTTGATCTTTTGCTTTGGAGGTAACATCAAAAGGAAGGCAGAGAAAGCAGCCACTACTGTGAAGTTCAATGTTCAACTTGATGGCTTGGCTGAGGGCTTTCTCTCTCTCTCTCTCTCTCTCTCTCTTCCCCTCTCCCATAACCCCCCGTTGCTGCTGCTGTACTGCCTCACCTCACTTCAGCTGACAAAAACATACAGTTTGTATCCAGGTTCTGTTTCCAAGCGTGTTAACCTTTATAGGACCCATCTCCGAGAGGGGAAGCGGGACTGTGAAATCTATATCCACACACGCTATATTTTTGAGCTGCACACTACAGGCATAAATAAATGAGTGTAATTAACAGGCAGGCCCTAGGCTTTGACTGTGTGACACCTGTGTGTCATGGACAGTGGTCTCTGTCTTGTCAGCTGTTTGAGGGCAGACTGTTGGCATATTGCCTCTGGGAAGCTGTAAGAATCTACAAAGGTTTACTGAGCTATCGATACATTTTAATGTGCCTTAGATTCAGAAGATATTTGGTGTGTTTTATTCAGCATAAATACGTATATGTATGATGAAGATATTTCTGCAGTAATTAGCACTGGTGTCCAGAGCTCTTTCGTGTGGCAGGGCCCTCGTAGTATGTGCCCATCATTATCCAGTCTGCATGGTCCAACCGGCAGCACAGAATTCCGTCTCATCTCTCTGTCAATCACACTGGATCTCAACATTTGTTTAATGAGCAGAGCTCCTGGGAAGATGTTCTTAGATTGTTCAGAATACCCTTATTTTAATGTTTTTGGTACAGTACTGTCCTTTCACTTGATTATAGCACAGATTTCAAATGTAATATGACAAAGGGGCGGCTCCATTGCTGACTGAGGTTCAGATACAGTAATAGAATAACAGGAAGCTTTAATGAAGATGCCAGCAGAAATGCCAGTGCGTGGCAGCAGGGACAGGAGCCGCCTCTCCCATGTGGGAGTGGGTGTGATGTCTGGGGACAAAATTTTGCCATGAAAGAGCCAAAGGGCTGGAATGAGTCTCTAAGAGTAGGCGCTTGGTTTACTGAAAACTGTTACTTAAACCTCTGTCAGATGGTGCCTCTATAAGGAATTTACCACTTTGTTAATCCCTCGGTGCCTACGATGGAACGACCCCTCTGTCATAGGCGATGCGACAGTCAAAGAACATATTAAAGATTCATCAATAATTGGCTGGTGTTGTGATGTCTGCTGGTGGTGGTTGTGGACAAGGAGATGAGGGGGTTCGCGAGTATTGAAGGGTTACGGTCGCAGATTGAGCGTCGCTGTAATTAGCCGAATGCAGGATCATCGGAATGGGCGAATGTCAGCCTGGCCGGGACCCGGCAGAGGTGCGGGTGAAGCCAAGCTGCAACAGGGTATGAGGGGTCGTGTGGGTATCAGCTGGTACGTGGGCGGAGGAGGAGGAGGAGGAGGAGCACAGCGGCAACAACCAGGAGTCATTATGAGAGTTGATGTGGAGGTTAGGGGGGGGTTTCATTCGTGAGGAGCAGGAGAGGGGGAGTGAAGCAGTGGCTGAGGGAAAAAAAAAAGCAACAACCTGCTGACCTCCCCTGGGGTTCATTGTCAGTGAAGCATCTTACATTTTAATGAGCGCTAATAACTGGTGGCCCTTTATTCATTTTTATTTATTTATTAATTTGCCTTTCCTCCCCACCACGTCCAAGATGAAGACTCGAGGGAGTGAGGCTCAGTGTCTGCATCTATTAGATACGCTACATGGGAATTTCTGTTCCACATGCACTGGCTGTGTCGCAACTCTGTGGCGAGGAGCAGAGACTCGTCTTGTCGCTTGTTTGGTGCAGTGAGAACAAGATGCACGATCCGTGACCGCTTGCTTTCCCTGGAGCTTAAGCTTTGTTTCTCTCATGAATTCCAAGTTTCACCTGGCTTTAGCGGTGCGCTGTCCCCGCTCCTGTCACCGTGCCACGCTCCACATGCTCACATTTACATTTTTGTTGTTCTGCTAAAGCTTTTATCCGGAGCACTTTCCTACAGATTTTTACTGCTTGATACTTTACTGGTGCGGTTCGGGCGGAGCGCAGCCCTCAAGGGTTCCACTGCAGGCAGTTAGGACGCTCATGTCCTTCACTGCTTCTTTTCGCTCCCAGGAGCAGCATGCATCATATCCAGGGAAGTGGCTCCTGAATGTCAAGTCTGAATGAGGGGCAGGGACCCTCCCCTTTTTTTAGAAAGAAGAAAAAAAAAAAAAAAAAAAAAAGTATGGCCATTGTGGCCTTTGGAAAAACCAACCTTATGACGGGTCGGTTCTATAAGAACTGCATCAGCGGCTGACTGACAGCAAGTGGCTCTTGCTGCACAACCTCAGTTGTATTAAGGGCTCCCCATCAAGGGAGGTGTTTTCACGTGGATGTTGTGCAAAATTAGTGAAACTGTTCATAAGGCGAAGCTGAAAGCCAGTTGCCACATTCTTATGCTACGTTCCACTTACCTCATAGGTCGGAAGTCGAAGCTGCAGGTGATGAGTTAATCGCATTCCAGTACAACAAATCGGAAAGTCATTTAAAAATACCAGGGACTTGTTTCATAAAGCGGGATTTCTTTCTTAGCCTGACAGCTTGTCAGATTTAAGGTACCTCAGTTTAAATGGGCTTTATCTTCGTTCACTTACATTTAGCCAAGACTACCTTAAATCCCACAAGTTATCTCGCTAAGCAAGAAATCCTGCTTTCTGAGACAGGCCCCAGTTTTAGCCAGGTTCATTGTTAGCAATTTTTAGCAATGCCAGTTGATAACGAAAACATTACATGGAATTCTGCTCATAAAAATACCGTATTAACACGTCCACAGATAGCAGTTGGACAGTATGGTATGTACAGATATAATGAGCAACAAAGAAGAGTTAAGTGTTAATAAACAATACAGAACTACAGCTTCTGTTGATAATGGTCTGGGTTGTGTAGACTCCCCCGACATCACGAGTCGGAATTCCGACTTAAGGGGGCGTTCCAGTTGAAATTTCCGACTAGGAACTTGGAATTTCCGATTTACGAGTTCAAATGGAACGCAGCATATGTTACAGCCAGTAGAACTCCCGTGTCCTTTGAGCCATTCCTCTATTTTTAGTTCCTTCTTGTGTTCCTGTTCATTATGTACAGAGAAATGTGACCTGTTGAGAGTCTTTACCATTAGATATGAGGTTCTGGGACTTAAAAAATAATGATAATAATTCTAAAGCCTGCGGCATGTGTCTGGCAGGGTGGTGTAATCTGGCCGACCTGTGTGGACACGGACTGGAGATGGCAGCCAACTGGTGTCTCTGGGCTGCGCGCTGCAGTTCTGCAGACTCTCAGATGGCAGGCGTGTGCTTGCACCTCCTGCGCCGCTCCGTGAATGCGGAGAGCTGCTGTGCCTGGCCGTCAGGACCCCTCTCCTTCTCTGGCATCTGCCGCCCGTGGCCAAAAAGAAGCGCCTGTGTTGTTTTTGACATCTTAGTTTTAGATTTTGGTATAAATCATATGGTAAGAGTAGAGGGAGCTTTTTTGTCTTTGTGCTGGTAAACGGCTGTTGAAAAAGAGCTTGTCTAGACTGAGGATGTGTGCCTGCAAACTGCCAGTCCTGTTTCAGCCCTACATGCTGTTGTCATTCAAGGATAGACTACATTGTTACCCATTTAGCAAAGACTGAAGTGTTAATGTATAGAGCTTATTTGCCGTGTTTTTCCACCAAATTGAAATTTATACAGTTTCTTAAGGATATGGGTAACCTTTTTGTGTTTACATAGTGTGTTGTCCACACCTGTTGAACAAATACAGATAGATAACAGCCAGGCTTGATGACAGCCTTTGTGCTAACAGTGTTCCCTGGCTTGTCGTGTTGAGCAAGACTAACAGCTCAGGGATGGAGGTAAATTTAACCCTGATCAGCAGGTTGTTCTAATAAAACGCCCGGCATGCGTGGGTACTTTGCGCCTTTGGAAACAAACAATGGTCAGGGACTGAGCGAGATGGGGAGGTACGGGGTGAAGAACCAAACACCACCAAAAAACACTTGGAAAAAAAGTTTTGCTCTCTGAAAGCAGAGGAGAGGGTAAGGTAGAGGTTAAAGAAGCGCGGAGTGCGCGGCGAGGAGTCGAAAGCGGGAGAGCAGCCCGTGGCCCCATGCCGTCAGCTTTCAGAACCCCCAGTGGTTCCGGCTTTAGAGCAAACGGGGCCCAGTAGAGGCTCCCTGCCCCGGGGCACAGAAACCGGAGGCCTTCCCACTTTCGAGTTTTATTTTCCTGGTTGCAGAAACGCCTCTGGCTATTAGAATTGGTGGATTTTTTTTTTTTCCCCAATTCTTTTTTTATTTACTCATAAATTGTGTATTAGCAGAACTAAGCAGCTGTGAAGAGCCCTCATGTAGCCTAACTTTCAGTTTCATCTGGTCTTCTGGTTCTGCTGGCCACTCTCTCCTGCTGCCGTAGAAGTTCCTCCCTCGAACAGAGCGCTCTGAGATGATGCCCTCCTTTTAATGTTGACAGCAGAAGTACGGAAGGCTCCAAATGCAGTCAGCTGGGCGGTGGCGGGCCGGGCAGGCGGAGCTTCGTCTTCAAAGACTCTCCATTGTATTATTATTTTCTCTCTCCACAATTACAGAAAATTGCAGCTCCCGCTTCTATTAGGAGTTTTTGTCCCAGCACCTGTAAGAAAGATGATGAGAAATGGCCAGAGGCACAGCTGGCGATACGTAACCCCAATGCTGTGGAAATGCTGTGCGTTGGCTCGCTGACTGGCTCGGCCTGAGCAAATGCAGAGGACGATCCTGTGTGCTTGGGCCTCCTTGCCCATCAGCAACTATTGTTTAAAAGTGGGTTTCATCTCAAAACTGGAGCAGGTTACCCGCAAGTGAACTGAGATCCAGTGCCGTAGTTACTGTGTGGCCAAAAGTAAGTGCTTACGTTCGTGGAATAGCGGTCTGTTCTCATTTAGATTATAAACAGGTTTTTATTTTACTGTAATTGCACACCGTGATCCTGTGTGGGAGGGAGGTGTTCCAGGAGACAGGCGGCGTGACAGTCCAGCGGGCATGTCACACTCCTGGCGCCAGCCTCGCCCCGGCACCGAAGATGTGAATGGCAGGGCCACTAACCAGTTGACAGATGGGTTGGAAAATCAGTGGAGGTTTTTTAACATGACTAGGGCAGCCTTTTTCATATAACTGACATGCTGTTTTCATTCTGTGCCACCAATGATGTCAACAAGCTGCTTCACGCTCTTACTGTGTAAAACAGGCAGCCAGTTTACTGTGCACATTGCTGCCGTGTTTGGGAGCCGAATAAAGACTTTGGTCCCTAAGATGAGTTTGTTCCTCATGCACGTGACCTGAAAAGGCGTTTATAAGGAAGAGGAAGATGTGGTCATAATGTGTCTTAATATTTGTCGCTTACAGTGCCAAAATGGCAAAATGATATCGTAATGCTGGAAAACCTCTGTTTCCCCAGTTACGCAAACCTTTGTCAAGAAAGCTGGGCGGCCAGGAGACACTAGCCTGAGAATGTTGGTAACGTCCGCTTGCCTGCGTTGCTGTTGTGTTATTTGTATTGGGCGCCTTGGAGGCTCCCTGCTTTATTAGACTGAAAGTTTATTTTTCGTCATTCATTAAGCACTCCAGTGTTGATACCGTCTTTCGTTACAGTGCAGCCGTCTTCAGGGCCCTGCACTCACTTGTTACTGTTTCGATGACAGCTCCTATATGCCTGGGTCACGCTCCAGAGAGGCGTCCCTGGACCAAAAAAAGAAAGGGGGGG
>JAODKF010000047.1:479975-491176 GCA_026779585.1 Mormyrus proboscirostris
CCAGCTCCACCTCCCAGCATTTGTTTTATTGTTTCTGTTATGGCTTTACTGGATTTCGATCTAGGAATTAGTTTGTGATCAAGCTGGTGGATTGGGACTAAGTGTAGGTAAATGGAATCCCATTTATTGGCTTTCTGATGATTTTTCATGATGTTACAAACTTACTAATGTCTAAATGTAAACTACTTCCATGCTGTGGAATATACTTCACATGGCAGAATAAGTTCCTCTGCTGATCTGGGTGAGGCTTTTGGTTTCTGTCATTGAAGGTGGCGGTAAAGCTATAGAAAACATGATGGATGCCTGCTTCTGGCACCACTAGAGGTGTTTGGAGATAAAGTGTTTTTAAAGAAAAAAGCTATATGAAGGTGAACTAACCGGAGTGTGCCCACATAATCGATACCCAAGAGGGCCACAGTAAGACTGTCCTTGTTGTGCTGTAATAAGACACAGCAAAGAAGAAAAAAAAAAACAATTGGAGACAATGGAAATTGGAAGTTGCGATTGTTTGAATCCTCACCTCCAAAACGAGGATAAAGTGATCAGTTTTACTCTGACAAGTGACATCTGTGCTAACTTGTCTCTCTGCTCTGCCTGATGTATGGCTGTTTTTTGTGCACACCGTCACGAGCGTTTTGATGCTCTTGATTTCCCGCTCTTGTGGCATTCAGTGAGCTGTGCTTTGGCACCTACAGCAGTTCCAGTGCGACCCGGCAGTCTATTGTGTGTCAGTCTCGGTAAGGTGTGCCAGGCCGAGCACTATTTCTGTGCAGACTGTTGCGTAAATACACCCTGCAGGTAACACTTTTACATGGCACTTTTTAAATCTGAAATGCCCACAGAGTCATGCTCTATAATACAGCACACTTCTTTCCATTGAGTTCTGCCTCTTAGCAGTACACATTTATGGACCACAAAACCAGGTTGCATTGGGTTGGCCTTGGTTCAGCAGAACCTTTCTTGAGATGCTTATCCATGTAGCATGTGTCTAGCTAATAACACTCTGTGATGCTCTGCTGGTGGCTGCTGGGTAAAGACCAAAGAACTCCAGAATGTACAACTCTGATGTCCAAAAAGGCACGACTGGTATCCTCACATACAGCCTGCATGGTGATTTGTGGCGTTCTTCCTTTTTTAAAGTTTCTGAAGCTTGCTTAACAAGCTTGGGCTGGAAAGGCTGGGCATGTGGGCACTTGTGCGTACACAACTGTATGTGTGTGACTGCGTTCAGATTGTCAGTTGGAATAAATACATGTTTGGTGCTCCCTTTAAAAAATGCTAATAGTTTCAGACATCTCAATCTGTAGAACAGTTATGCAAATGATAACTAACTAGGTAAGGGGTAGTGTGTAACCGGCCTGTCATGGCTGAACTCTTGTGGTGTAACATGATCTGCTTAAGGACTGTGGCGAATGAGTGAGCTTGTGAGTAAAACATACAGACTGGCATAATCCAGATGGGAAACCTTTGGTTTCTCTCAAGCCACTTATCTCATCGAACTTCAGAGTTGTTTTTTTTTTTTAAAGCAACAAACTCTAAAAGACATGGAAATAGTCGTTTTGTTAGTTTGCACAGTTGTAATTTGCAGCTCAGTGTATCATCAGAGTACTAATTTAGTTTGGCACAATCTGAGACAATGCTTTCCTCATTTTGGCAGACAGCTCTTTTAAGCATGCAGACCTCCTCCCGCCATGCTGGGCCGTAGCCACGGCACCGGGAACACTGCAGCGTCACCATGGCCACTCCAGTGTTGTTCACACAGAAACTTGTTTTGACAGGACTCCAGGTGTCTCATTGTGCAGCTTGCCAGCACAGTTACCAATTAGCGTCTGGGCGGGGCAGGCTGGGCTGGGGCGCCGGGGGGGTAGCATGTGACTACAGGGAGGCCCAGTAAGTTGAGATGGGACCTCTACATGAAGCTGGGTAATGAAGTGGCTTGGGAAAGTTTGTGTGGAGGGGAAGGGGGGGGGGGGGGTAGTGAGACAGGCATACAGTAAGAAAGGAACATGTAATGGCATCATGGCAGTGCTGGGGAACTGGGGAGAAAGTTAGTGGCAACTCAGCACACGCTCACCAGTACCCCACAATGGGTTCATTTTAAATATCACTTTAGAGGTCTATGCTTGTACCTAATCATAGACCGACCCCACTAATCCCCAAGCAGTCTGAAAGTTGTGCAGAAACAGCAATTTGGACACATGTTCATATCTGCCAGCTGGCTGCACGTGCTTCCTGTAAATCCCATCTTAGCACTCTAAGTTCCATCTCATGAAGGGTTGCATCATTTTCTGCTCCCGTCAATTCTAATTCCTGGAAAAATGTATTTTCCCTCTACTGCCTTTATAGTCATTATGAGGCTGTTTGCCTGATTTTCGTTGCTGACATGGCGTAAGCTAGCATAGCTCTGCTGAGGCTCCAGTAGCAAACCTAACAGCTCGAACCATCATTTGGTCATGAAAGCTTCTTAATTGCTCTTTAACAAACTGGACTGATAGGCCATCTTTGTATTAATTTTACTTTTTTATGGTGTTAGCTTGGCAATGGTCATTCCTAAACTATCAATATCGTCAGTTGCTCATCTGGTTTTTTTTTTTTTTTGGTGAACTAAAGACCTTAGCGTGACGGCTGTATCAGAGTTAACTATGGGTCAAAATGGCTGCCATATCCCTGCTGAATGGGAGCTTCCTTGGCTCAGGAAGGGCTATGGCTCACAGCCACCAAGCAAGCAAGTTTGCCTGTGCAATCAGTTAACACTGCTTTACTGCATGTCTCCACACTGGTGTGTGTGCTTATGCAACAGTTTTGGTGCATTGCTTTCTTAGGTGCTGCTGGGCAGATTGGATAATCATTCACCCCGGAACACCTTTTGCTTCTGACATACCTTTCAGGAATCTATACCACTGACTCTATGCCACCTAGAAGCAGTGCCTCGGTTCGGACATATCACAGGCTGCAAAAGTATCAATAACTTAACACATCTCCTACAAGCATGTACGTTTTGGGTTAATTCAACTCAATACTTAAGTTACAGTGTACAGTGAATGGAATATTTAAAAAATGTTTTTTGTGGGTCATTCTATGTTGAGGTGATATAATATGCTCTCCGTTTTCTTTAGGTTAGGACAAAAAAAAAGTCATTTCATGAGTCAAAAAAGAGCTGATTTTCCCCCTCCCCTAAAAAAAAGAAAAAGATCTTCATAGCCAGCTTGCAGGTGAAATGAGAGGCCAAGCGATAGATGACATCTCCAGTGCTGGTTAGTGAGCAGTGTATGCGTTCAAAAAAGAATCCAGCAGAACTGTCAAAATTTAACAAAACTTGAGTCATTATACATTATCTAATTATATCTAAACATACTGCGTGTTGATTCATTCATTTGTCTTGGTAACAATACCTCAAAATGTGGCGATTTAGCTTGACAGGTCTGAGCAAAGAAATAGTCTAGACAAACCGAACCTTGTACTGAATGACTTATTAAAGACGATGAAATGTGAGGTGGAATCGATGTTATATTTATTACGTGCTTTTCATGTTTTCCTGAAATCCTCCTTATCGCCGCGTAGCGCTTTTGCCGAACTCACTCTTTTTGACGGCGGGAAATTATGATGTTGTTATTTCCACATAAATTCTATTTCTGCGAAGTCCAGTTCGTCCTTAAGACAATGAAAAGGTAATTATGAAATTAAGAAAGACAGACCATAAGTTATTAGCTAACTACGTTATTAAGGGAGGTAGCAGTTAGCTGTGCTCAGTTATGCAGAGCGCGCTGTGTTCGTGCTTTCTTTATCCGGCAGTGCAACTGCAGATATTTAATTAATGTCCTTTGAAACTCCGTTAATTTAGATTTTGGAATAAAAGAAAATAATTATGAAGTTTGTTAGGTTTTTCAGCAAACTTTTTGTTCTGATAAATACTAGGAGTCTTGTTTCTATTCAGAGAGTCGCGGTGTTTCGGTTAATATGTTCTCCAAAACCAAGAGACATTTTAAAACTAAAGTTTTAACACGTTTAGTTAAAAACATGTTGGCGACCGCGTCGTCTCCAGCTGACAGGATGCGGCAGTGACGTTACACTGAGAGAGGTAATAGCTTTTTGTAGTGCTTGTGACAGGCGTGTTCCTAGCTACGCCTTCCTATCCGAGTACCGCGCTTCGACGCGGCCGATTTAATCGTTAAAGCGTGACACGCGGCCACCTTGAGTTCACGTTACCGGAGGCAAAGCGATCGGATGGAGGAGTGGCGCGCGAAAGTCATATGGCCAGTGTGACGTCGCCATTAAAAGTGCCTGTATTCGGCTCTTGTAAATGTTCGGAAGGGATGATTTCAGTTAATCACTTCGGGTCAAATCCATTGTTAATAAAAGCGACACGAATGAAAGACTTTACTTAACTCCAGTTAAAAACAGACTAAATACACAGCTAGCGTTTGTTTTTGTGGGAATCAGTACGTTTTCTCATTTGAATCGATAGTTCATCTTATCATTTGTAATTGCAATACTTTAGTTGGAAAAACTATAAAGGTGTATAAGTAGGAGACTGGAAGGTTATGAAGTAACGAACTACAAATACTCTCATTACCGTAACTGAGTATAGTCGACTCTTCTGCATCACGACATTCCCCAATGTGGTTTCTATTTTTAAAACTTTGCGAAAGGTGTAGACGACACACAAAATGTTTAGTAACTCGTAAATGCATAAACTATGCATGCAGTGCTAGTTTGGAGGACGCCCGGCGTGTTTACTGAGCCTCTCACTTGAAATCTCGTCCTGTGCCTGTAACCCCTTCGATGTTGAAGTGGGGACTATTATTATTTTTTAGGTAGTTTAAAACACTCGAATCCGCATGAAGCGCTGTAATGCTACATCAACCTTTTGCTTCCCGGTAGCCCTCCGATGTTTTCCCATTCTTTTTACTCCATCAGCAGCAACTGGACCATGCATTTTCCTTGACCAGTCGTAACAAATCGCACTTAAAATCGGCGTTTTCTCACAGTAGCTTGGTTAAAAAGCTAATGTTGACTATCTGAGCTACAGAACTAGCGCATCCATTGCTGCACCTGTGGGAGCTTTTCGAAGTCAAAGCCAAGAAGGTCAATGACTTTGTCATGTTGGCATTAGAAATTAGTTTTATCTTACGGCTTTATCTTATTATTTCAAACTGGCCAGCTAGCTACAAGCATTATACCCAGCACAACATTGTAATTTTTAGCTGTCAGCACTTGACTAGCTTAAACTATTTACTTCTTTTGCAGTTAAATCTTAGATAGGTAAACGAATTAATAATTTATTGTAGACTATCACTACCAGTACTAGGCTGCAGTAAGGCTGCAGTGGCGTTTCCTCCTTCGATCAATGAAATCTTAACTAGTTACCTCAGGGATGCTAACTCTCGCATCTGGCGTGACACGCTTTCTGAGTCTCATGAAAGAAATCAGTATAATCAGTATGTGTGTACAGGCTCGTCTTGAATTAAAAATCTCACCTCAGCCAGCTGACCCTGGATACTCACTTCATTAAATTGTGTTGCCACAGTATAAGGTTAGCTTGAGCTTGTTTTAGGACAATCTCTCTCAGCTTTACTGGCTAAAGACAAACAAGCAGATAACAAAAATACCAAAAAGGTCCCCTGCACTATAAGAGTAGTTGGTCAAGAAACAAAAAACTAAACGGCAACTTCAAATCAGAGGATGAATATTTTCGGCTTCTGAAGTAAAGCTGCTGGAAGTCTGCATAAATGTCAATGTCAGAAGGTACCTGTGGGTAAAACCCAATTTCAGTTTGTTTACATGTCGGTGCACATTTCCTATTGTGTTTTATGTTCTTATACATTAAGCATTCACAAGTACAATATGTACCTCTGGTTTACAGGAGAAAAACATTAGTTCAAACCAATTTCTTACATTCACTTTAATCCTTTTATCCACAGATTTTATGATTATTGTATTGCTATTTCATTCAATATTCCAGCAACAAAAGAAATCATTAGGTAAACTAGAGGAGAGGCTGCCATGTAGACGCATGCATGGTCTGGTATTTGTATTGCGCAGTGCTTTTCTTAGTTATTTTTAGTTGTTTACTGTAAAATGTATTATTAAAATAGTTATTATGAATTTTTTATTTTATACTGATATTTTAGTATTGTTTCTGTTACTTGAATGTCGGGGTTACTTGAATGCTGGGCATGAGAGATGTTACTGTTTTTCATTGTCAGTCAACATTAGGAACTGTCACAGGATTCATTTTTTTCACTGTTTCTGAAAAACAAAAGGGAAGCTTAACTACAGTTTTGAACATTACGACGTTACCCGGCAAGGCTTGGCAATATGAACGATATATCAACTTATCTTTCTATAAAATTTAAATGAGACCCTGAGAAACTTCAAATAAACTGTTGATAAGGGACACTGCTTGATAATTTGCATTACAGAAACGAACGCAATTCCAACCAATTAAATGACAGTCTTTTAAGAACGGACAACCAACAAAAGTACAGCTAGGTAGTCCTTAATAGGCTAATAATGAACGTGGCAGGTTGAAGGCAGTGTGGGTTCCGGGGGGGGGGATTGAGGAACAGGATTGAGAACCACCAAGTTATCAGAACACACCACATGTCTTAGTAATATTCGTCAGTCAACATGGCCCCCAACCCTTGGCCATGTCTTGGTAATACTCATGAGATAAGATGCCCCCCCTGTCCTTTGCCAGCGTTCCAGCAGACTGTGGCACCACACTGGGGTTTTTTTTGGAGGGGTTGGTTAGTTTTGAAAAATAAATATATTTAAAATGTTTACAACCTGTGTTCTATTTGCATCTGTAAAATGGAAACTCATAAACTTATTAAATTCCCCCATTGATCTGCCAGTACTCCTCCACTGCAAACTCTTCTGCAGAAGTCAGGTTGAGAACCCCCTACTTTATAGACGAGTGCTTCGTCAGAGGAATCTTTGGTGTTTTTGGTGAATTTTAAATTCTGGTGCTGTGTATTGTAAACTCTTCTGAAAACTTCTGCCAGCTGGAAATAGGGCTAACTTACTTCACTACTCAACACATCACCATCCAGTAGGACCTACAGAATGGAAGCTCCTAGTCACAAACACTTGCAGTTAGGGTTTCCACTTTCAATCTGAAAAAAATACAAGCTACTATTTTACTCTTGCTTAAGTAGGTTCGGGGAGAGGTACTTTTACTCTACTCCAACATTTTTTTGGAAGTAACAGTACCTTTACTTGAGTTTGATTTTTTTTCAGTATCCTGTCCCTCCTTGGATATTGGCTAGTAAAGCGGAATGATCCAGGTTCTCCAGTTTACACAGTGCTCCCCCCCCCACCAACTACATCACCATCTAGATCAGAAACTGGCATTGAGATTCATCCAGCTGTCTACCATGCCAAGCAGCTACGAGCAGCCGTGTTTCTCCCATGTAATTCTTTGGCTGGGTGCCATAGAGCTCACTGGGGAGCAACTGGGTAATCAGGCCGGGCAGCACTGGAGACTGCATGCAGATCTGGGTGTACTGTGCCGCAGCTGCCGTTTAAAGAAGCATGCGTTTCAGCAAAATGACCTTTTTTGGAGAAGGCTTCTCAACCTCCACCCAATGAGAAACAAATCTGGTAAAGTTCACCCCTTTTGTGCAAAAATACAGCGTTTCTTTACGCTGTCTGCTAGATGTTTTAAGTTGCTTTAGAAATAGTTTGATAAATAAAGGAGATATTTACATAAACCCTCTATGTTGTATAAACTTTGTACAAGACTCTGAAAAGTACATTTCTTGTGAAAGGGACAGTGTGGCCCGGCTGTGCAGGAGTGAGCTCTGGAGCAGGGCAGGTGTGGAAGTGACGCGCATACAGGTGCTTTTTTTAAGACCAGAAGGACATACCAGTATTAGACTTCATCTGCATGCTCCTGTCTGCAGAGGCACCCTAACCCACCCCTTGTATGGACAGTTGCACAGCACCTGGCCCTCAACCCCAGACATGATAAAAACAATTTGTAATTTTCATTCAAAAGTGTTACTATAATGGTGCAGTGAAGCTATGAGAGAAGGGCCTCGTCATTAGTGTGCTCGTGCCATTAGAGGAGGCTGTCTGCAGGATGTATTCACAAACAGATGACATTCATAGGTCCCAGGCTTTTCCCTCCACCGGTCACCAAATGAAATGTGCTGTAGTGTAATAGGATGGTTTTGAATTTGGAAGTTGGCAGAACAAAGGAATTTTTGCAACATTTCATTCACTTCACCTGTAATGGCGATCAAAAAAGATTTCTTCTGGCTTTGAACTCCTGTTTTTCCGTCTGCTTCAAAAAGAAATCAATAAGTGAAACTTGGAGTGCGTGTACAGCATTTCTCCCCCCCACACCCCCTTGTCGTTTGCACGTCGTGCCACTGGAGTAAAAATTTAAAAGGCGAGGGTCTGCAAAATGACTGTGCGCAGGGAGCGGCCCAGGAGGGGCTGTCTCCGGCCAAGGAGATCAATGGGAGCGCGTTTCCAACATGGAAGCCAAACGACGGGGAAAAGGCCGTTTGAAAACGATGGATCTGTTTCATTTAGTGAAAAATAAATAAATAATGTAAGAGCAAAACATCCAAGAGTGTCAAGAAATATCGATTTACTCCCAATTTGTGTCTGGTGAAGCGTAAAATCTCCTAAACATTTATATAATGGTATAATGGTGTACGTGTTATATTCTTACATACATGTGTGCATAAATATCTACATATATGTGTGCAATATGTATGTAAGTATGTATATGTCTATATATATGTGTGTGTGTGTGGGGATATATAAAAGGACTGTCACAGTTAACGTGTTAATGCATGTGATTAACGTAAACATAATAACGCATTATTATTTTTTAATCCTGTTAACGCACACTCCCACAGCTTACCGTAGAGCCACGTTTAGGGTCAGGACAATGCATTTCTTTCTGCAGCACATTGTTCATCTGTTCCTATCATGTTTATTGAGCTCTTGCGGTTACCATAATGAAATATTTTTGACCAGAAGCTTGAGCAACACATGCATGAGAACACTTGTTTTATGTTGTTGATTTAAGATGCTTGATAAAGTCAGAAAACTAGAAGAAAACGACAAATCCTTTAATGATAAAATTAACTCCTTTGCTCTTTATTGCTCATATTATGACACATTACAGATGTATTTTTTGAATGGTGAGTTTGACTCACATTGGAGTCTTCCAATTTCACCCTTAAAGGAATTCATAAGTAGGTCTAAAAAATACATACACAAAAACATTCTTGTCTTTTCTGCTGCTTCTTTAATTCATTTTTTAAAATTTAAATTACACAAATTTTGGTGTAACATCTGTGAATAGATTATGAAGCCCCGTTAACAACTATTCTGGCCATGCGGATAACAAATGTAAATTTTTAGAATATATTGCTGCCTGACTATTTAAAAATCAACTGTATTTTTTCCAATTCCTTGGTGTATAAGTAGTGAAGGAATGCAGAAGTGACTTTCCGTTACTATCATTGTAAGGTAACCTCTATCTATAGTTTATGTCTCCCCTGCTGTTCCCCCAGTTATTTCACTTTTTACTTTGTACTGTAACTTACTCACCCCTTTTTCTGCTCTTTCCCATAAACAGATAGTTATAGTACTAACCTACTCATAGCAGTGTTGTGTTGTCAAATATTGGCATTTATTTATTTAGGTAATATTCGTAGCAAAGTCTATTACAGACTGTCTACCAGGGAAAATCCTGTTATGTTCCTTTATGTTTTGTACTTGAACAATTATTTTAACAATAGCAAGCTTATTTGTTTGATAATGTATCGACGTGTCTGACCAGCAATATTTTTTTTCCTGTAGCTGAACATAATCGCAGTGTATTTTTCAACACATTAATTATTGAAAATGCAATTAATCGTGAGACTAATCATTGTTTATGCAATTAAATGCGTTTAAGAAAATTAATCAACCCGCAGTCCTAATATACATATACATATATACACATGTTAGATATATGTTTCATAGTATTTTTTTGTGGTCCAGTACCAATTACCGATATTATGAGTATCTGGCAATATCGATACCAATCCAATATTTTTTCCCTTTTGTTAACTGCTAAGCATTAAATGAGATATTTGTATTCATACATTTCATTTAACGTGGCAAGCTGTCTGCATTGCGTGTTGTAGTGGTATTGTTTAAGTATGTTTGGAACAGGAAAATATGATGGTCATGTTGCTTAAACATAAGCAGTGCCATTGCACTACAGGAAGAAATTCACGACCAACGATTTTTTAAGTCTGCTTCTTTGTTTTGTTCAGTAACAACTTCTGCAGAAATTAGCAGAAATATTTTTAAAGTGCAAATCGTGCAATCTATTGCCAAATTAAATTTAAGAAAGAAATCAGTCACTCTGGTCCAAATGCATGCTGAGGCAAATTGGAGTTACCAAATTGCCCATAGGTGTGTACATGTGAGTGACTGGTGTGTGTGTGTTTGTGTGTGTGTGTGTGCGTGTGTGTGTGTGTGTGTTCCCCTGCAATGGGTTGGCGCCCCATCTTGGGTTGTTCCCTGCTTTGTGCTTGCAGCCTTTGGGATCGGACCCCCTGCAACCCTGAACAGGACAAGCAGTTAATGAAAATGAATGGATGGAAAGAAATCAATCATTTAAAAAAATCACTCTATACCACATCTAGCCATTTATAGCCAAAAAATACGCTGAAGTCTCCAGTACGAAATATACAATGGAGCACAGATAAAACTTTTAAGTAGCAAAGAGTACAAGTTTGAAGACCTCTGCTCTGTATAAATGTTACTGTGTTCAGACTTTAGAAAAATCAGCACTGGCCTTACATACATTGTACTGTGCAGTTCTGTTTTATTCCTTCGGTGCGAAGTACAGTGACCCCTTCACATTGACGAGGGTTAGGGGCAGAACATGCCCGTGAATGTGACGATTCGGGAATCATACCAGGGCCTCCATGACCTTATCCCGTAACAGTCTGCTAGCCTGAACGATAACGCAAGTCTGTTTATTACCAATTTCTAAACAAACAGTACTGTACTGTACACTTTGCATGTGAAATTACTTTGTCATTTCCAATTCAAGGCCTTTTTATATAATATAAAAATGATGTCCCTGTGTGTACAAAGTTGCTACTTTCTGCACTGGGGGCACAACGTTTTAGACTCATTAATAAAAATAAAAAATTTACCTTCATTGAAAAGTTAAA
>JAODKF010000047.1:491694-514549 GCA_026779585.1 Mormyrus proboscirostris
GGATTAGGGTTTTTCCCCATAGAAATTAATGGATGGTCCCCATTTATATATATATATATATATATATATATATATATATGAGATTTATATATGTGTGCATGTGTATATAATGTTTTGTCTTGTATGCACGTTTCACAATCTGACATCCAAAAAATGTATGTAGTTTATTGGTAATAATAAGACTTGTATGTGGTTAAATTGAAATGTAGAGTACGGAAATGTAGGGAATTGAAATGCCGGAGTACCGCATGTTGCTTAAGGATAAAATTATAATGTGCTCTGATACTTGGTTGATACGTGGTGAATTGGACACCCCTGTCCTTGTGGGTGCAGATAGAGCTCAGTAGCACAGGCTGTCCAGAAAAGTGCATCTGCTCTCTGCTTGGTATTTCACACTCTCTGCCGGAATACCGTGTCTTGGCTTTAGGTCATAGTCGACTGGAATGTTTCACTTTCGAGTGATAATTAATTGTTCCAGCTTTCTGTCCCAGTGTTTTTCTGTGACGTTGCATGTCTGCATGGGGAGTTTCCGATATGAATGAACTTGCTTACTGTACTGACAGCATCAGAAACGATAGCAGTCGCTAACAGCTGGCTGCTAATGTGGTATAGCAGGCGCCCGCCAGTCAGGCTGAAGAGCATGCATAAGATATTGGCTGGCTTTCCTTGGCTTACTTTTGCTCCAGGTATACTGAGAAACAAATCAGAAACAGAGTAATAAAAGAAATCAATTTCATATTTTGGAAAGAGAGAAAAAATGTAGTTTGAATTAAAAAAAAAAAAGTAGTAAAATGTGTAAAAAGAAAAATATGTAAGCATTTGAAATGCATAAGTTGAAGAGACACTTGCATTTTTATAGCAAGAGCTTAGGATGCATTGACTCCTCGTACTGATAATTTTGTGCATATTAGTCGTGAATTTAGGTCTTGGCATGTGAACCAGGAGAACCAGCGGCCTTTTCAAAAGAGACCGGCTTGCTTCTGACCCAGCCTTGTTACGGCACACGTCTCGTTCAGTGGAAAAGAATGTTTCAGGCCTGGTTTTGTCAGAAGGGCATTACGATATTTTCCTTTCTATTTCGAACATTTTTATAAGGCTTCCTGTTTTGAAAGTCATCAAGGATGTGAGTTTTCTTGCAGACATGCCCTGTCCTTTTGAAAGCTGTCCAACTGCTGTGTAGAGAAGATGGAATGATACTTATCTGTAAACAGCACAATAATGGAGGCGGGCTGGGAGGATTAAAACAAACCTCTTTTGTGACGCGCAAATGATGGATTAATTGGTAGTGGCGGGAAAAGCGGCTTTTCTAGCTTTTGATTGGATGATGAATGAGCCCTGCAGTGGCCCATGTGAGGTTTGACTCACAGCTGCTGGTGAATTAGTGCGCTGTCACCCCTCTGGGTTTCGGGGCTCTGGGTGTTTGTTTAAAATCCCTCCCTTCAAAGGTCAGTCAATGAGATCAGCTTGGAATTTGTTGCCATTAGCTGATTAATGTTCCCATTCGTGGTGGTGAAGTCTGTCTCTCTCCTGTCGGCTCTGAGCTCAGCCTAAAAGGAGGTGGAACGTCGGCCTACAGCCTCACGTGTGACGCTTGTGATGTGTAGAGGCCAGTGCCTGCTATGCTGCCAGACTCGCTGCAGCAACATGAAATAGGCCGCGCGTTGTGTTTCGTCCAAGATTTCAACATGAACTTTCAGTACAAATGCCCAGAAATGTCCAGTTTGAAATAAGTCTGTGGTTTGAAAATAATAAAATTACAGCGGTCTTGCAGTAACACAATATACAGTGGCATTTTGGGAATACTGTGATATTTATATTTTGTGGTTGATTTTGATTTTTTAGTATATCGTGCCAAATTTTACTATGGGGAACCCAAATACCAGAGTAGCATTACTTTTGAAGATACTGTTAAAATACCATTTACTGCAGTATAATGTCTGGATATATGATAAATTAGATACTGCACAAGTGTAACTAGTCCTGAGTGCTGGGACCTTGGTTTTATTAATGAAAAAGCATAAACGAAAAGAGGGGCCTGGTACAGACTCTGACTGCTGCTGGAAGCAGGAAGGTTCACTCTGGACCTTGCTGCTGTAATGGCAGCACAAGCGGTTTGTGCGAGGGTTTTAGCTGCCTTTAACTCTGGCGCCAGTCTGTTTGTTTGAATATTTATTTTTACTTTTTATGCTCAGCTGCTGTAACCTCAGAATGGCCTCCTTTAGCATGGTTTTGCTTGTTCTATGTGGGATGTTTCGAAAGGTCTGTCTGTTTGTGTTGTTGGATAAATAAATGGATGTTTTTATTTATCATTGCATGTTACCGAAATCCCAAGGTCCATTTGTAAACTATCCGCTTCAGCCTCAGCACTTCACCACTTCTCAGCATGTTGGCTGTGATTGGCTGAGCAACTGCGGCTGTTTGCGTTGACAGTAGCCAGCCAATCAGAAGAAGTCAGTGAGGTCAGGGGTGTCGTTGACCTTTGTGGTCCGCGCCAGGTTACGTGATTGGCTCGGGGAGCGGCCTCTCTGGTGTGGCTCGCTATGTTTGCCAGTGGAAATGAATGGAGCTGGGGGTGAGTCTTATGCTCACGGTGACAGAGCTGGAGGATTTCACTCCCATAATGCATTGTTCCAGGGTCTCACAGTCAAATGAGCGTACACTTCTCTTTCATCATTTGTTTTCCCTCCTTATTTTGGAAACAACTAGCATTCCCGATGGCAGCCACTTAGCAGGTGGTTTCAGTCAGGCTCGTGTAAGTTTAGCTTTACCGTGGATGATGGAAACAGATATTTTTTGGTTTCAAAATTCCATACAGTGCCCCCCCCCCCCCCAGTTTGATGTTTATTAGGTCTGAAAAAAGATTAGCATTTATTATTACTGGAGTGGCGCTCTAATGCACCCACTGGGGCAGAGGCTGGGTGGGATCCGGCAGGGGGGCGAGATTCGGCGGGATGCAGCTGCTGAGCGGGACGGGGGAGCCCCTCAGCGAGGTCCTTGGGGTTCGCCGAAACCTAATCGATTGAGAGATCCACACAAAATCCAATCATTGAAATGGCAAGACTTGCCGTCTTCCTCGAGCGTCGATGACCCAAGATCTCTGTGCCGTAAGGCGATGGAGATAATCAAGTTGAAAGCTCTACCACTTGTTTTGTTGCTTCCCCTCCTCTGTAGACTTTAGATGCCACTTATTTTAGCTGAGAGATCAGATTTTTTTAGTGCCTTTTAATTTTTTCATTAATTTTTTTTGTAGTCAACCGTAGGGTCAAATTGAAGACATTGTAACTGATTCCACCCCATAGATGAAATGAATGAAAGGGACTGGACAAAGGTCTTTTAGTAAGAATGTGTTTGTGTATGTGCTCCCCCCCCGGAAAGCCTCTGGGGCCCCTTGGGGCCCCTGACTCACCAGTACTCTCCCCGCCTTGGCCCTTCCAGTTGGCCCTTGTTTATAGCATTGCGGCAGTCGCTGGCCACAGTCTTGTTGTAGGGGTTTGCTGATGGAGCACAAAACAGCTATAAGAAGGAAGAATGTAAAGCCTTCAGTTCAGACCACACAAACACACACACACACACACAAACACACACACACACACACACACGTAACACATGCATCTCAGCTTGGGCTTTAAATAGCTGTCATCTTAAATACAGAGTACAGAAGTTTCCACAATTGCAGTGGCTAGCGGCCAACTCTGGTATGTGCTGCGCACCTGCCCTGGGCCTCACTCCGTCTCTCACGCCGGCACACAAGCTCTCATCTTTCAGCAGGAATGCATCTGGTCTGTCGCTACGCCACTGTCCTTCCCACGGCCGTCCGATTGCAGTAGCCGTCCTAAACGGGGGATAGAGGTGAAAGCATGTAGTTTGTGTTTAGCCCCAGTGTTACTTTGAGGGGGGGGGGGGAGGTTTGAATGCTCTCTGTGAAGAACATAGTGCTGCTGCATTGCGCCCCCTGCTGTCTACAAAGAGCAGCGCCTCGCTGTCAGCCAGCCTTCTGGTAAATCTTCCAGATCCTTTTCAGACTTTTTTTAAAGTGTTGCTTCTTTTGGGTTTTATTCACTGCTGCTGAAGTGCTGTGGTTTTGAGGGGTGTTGTGGGGGGGTCAAGGGGGGAAGGTGGGAGGGGTATGTTAGGTCACCAGGAGCTGTGACCCATGAAACATGTAGCGCTGAACCCATGTATTGTTCCTGCAATATCCCATAATCTCAATCTCCAGTGGTCTTCTGTCAAAACTTTTAAAGCTGCTTGCCCCGTAACCCTCACCTCTGCCTCACAGCGCTGGGAAGGCGCTGTTGTCTGCTGGGCTTTTCGCACAAGGTCCTTAAACTACACACACACCCCCACGCGGGCACACACACACACCCACGCACACACAGCCCACATGCATTTCCTTGGCTTTTGTCACTACTAATGATAACTATCCATCAATTGGGTCGCCATCCGGGGAAATGAAGATGGATTGAATTATCGTTAAGTGCAATGGTTCACCGATGGGATCCGTAATTACATATTGTCAGGATTCCCTGTAAGCATAACCTTAACACGCTCAGCAGCGGTAATTACAAGGTCTTTTATATGGACAGATTCACTTCATGTGGTTCCTAATAGCAAGTGACTGTTATAGTCGTTTAGGGAGGATTAGCGGACACAGTGCGTGCGTGTGAGTGTAAAATATGAAAGGGGGGCAAAGCTGGTGGGGGAAAGAGAATCTAGTTGCAAGCTTTAGGCTTTAAAACTGTGCAGCTTGTCTTATAGTCAGGCAGATGTTGACTTCCTATCTGCAATGTTGGAAAGGAGATTCCATATAAAAGTGATGTGCTTCTTTGGTCCGTTTTTGGAATGTGCTGTAGTCATATGTAAAAATGTTACCAACTTGAATTCCTTTTTTGTTGCTGTTTTTTTTACCTTGTGGCATTGTTGTAGCCTTTCGGTTATTGTCCTGGAAATATTGTTGAATCTGTACCTGTTATTCTGTTTCTGTTAATATTCAGAACACCAAAAATATGTCTAAATGTAGGTTGACAAATTACTGTAGTTAAAATAATCTGTATCGCGGTACTGAGCTTTGTGAGCAATGAAAATTGGGCTGAAGTGTTTCTAATTAAATAAGTCTCAGAAACTCAGGCAAATAGCTTAATTTCATATTAAAACACATGACTGCGGGATCTTAGCTAAGCAATTAACCCTGGCACTGCTCATTAAAAACATGCTTTCACAGCTTGGAAGAGTGACTTATCTGCAAACACAGCACATGAAAGACAGAATTTGTCAAACCCAAACTCTAAATGTAATTTGAAAGGTAGATACTCACAATCACTAATAAAATGACATAGATGAACTGAAGTTTTATTTATATATATATATATATATATATAAGGAGTAGGAAGAATGGGGGTGGGCTTCTTGGTGTGCGGGGGTTTCTGGCTGTGTCTCTGCCATCGGCTGTGTCTCTGCTATCGGCTGTCTCTCCGCCGTCGGCTGTGTTTCTACGCTTCAGAGCACTTTTTTTGTTTTTTATCAGAGTATCTTTTTATTAAGGGAAGACTTAACCCCCACGCTCTTATGGACACTTAAAGGTCAACGTGTTTATCGGCTGGCCTTTTGTTGCTAATCTTATTTCCTTCAGGTAATATGTGTGTATTTGCAGTATAGTTGCGGCAGTGGTGATATTGAGGTACAGCACCTTAAGCAATGACTGTGATACAACATCCACGATGTGGAAACCCTTCATTGTTTTCAGCGCGGACTGAGAAAAAGGCAGCGTCCATAATTTTCCTTGTCTGCTGCTGAGATTCTCTTAAGTGAATGCTTTGGAGGGAACAAAATTGCAGTTGGATTTAATATGGGAATGAGAGCTTCTGGTGGATTTTACTCACTCTGCTTGTGTGTGGGGGGGGGGAGGGGTACAGATGTCATCTCAGATGCGCTGCAAGGTCAGCAAGGTGCTGTTTAAGTAAATAGCAACAATGTCGGAAAACCATGCACTTCCAATTAAATGTAATGAATGCAGTAGCGGACTGGCATGTTATCCCAAAGCGCACGGTCACACGCTAAACGCAGGTGTGCGTTCTGAAGAACACTGCAGAGAGCTGTAAACAAAATCAGAAAAAAATTATACAGACCTACAAAATGAACTGTAATAGAATGTCACGTTACACTTATTTGCACATAGAAATGTCTTGTGATTTTAATCTGACCGATGAGATTGTGACCTTTAGTGACAGCTGGCCTGGGGTCACTGCAGTGTAACGGCTCTGCTGATCAAAACCGCTTACCGCTTACACCCATAAATTGTGGTCTTCCTGTTTGGTCCAGACTCCTTCGAATAATTTCCATGACATGGAAAATATTTAATAATAATTGTTCTGTACCCTCGGTATTGTGAATGATAAGAAAATTAATTCATTAATATAGTATTAATAACTGCGGATTTGACTATTCTGAATGGCTTCTTGAGCCCAGGTGTGGATTCTGGCAAACGTGGCCTCTATCCATACAGGGTTAAAAGAGAGTAAAATGAAAGAAAAGGCATGTTGCGGTCGCCTCCGAGCTGACACGCAGGGCTGCGCATTTCCTGTCCCTGGCATCTCATTGAAAGTCCATTAGTGTCAAGCCAAAGGGCGTTATTGTCCGTGTGTGTATGTTCCTGGCTGCGCCAGCCTGCCTGTGTGGATCCCAGCCTCGCTGCATATTAGGAACAATTAAATGCCACTTTCCCGGCTGCCTTTCACAAAGGGTCAAATGGGCTAATGGTGTTTCAAAACCATTTTTAGGCCGTGTTTTGTACATATTCATTATTCTATCCTCCTTTTTCTCTCTCTCTTCCTCTCTCCGTCTCAATTTTCTCCTCCAGTCGACGGAGTGGTCCATATTAACACAGGACTCAGAACCCGAACGCATCTAGGATGCGTTATTTAAGCACACAGAAAAGCGCAAAAAAAGGAGTTCACAGGGTCACGCGGATTCCAGCAGCGCCTAAGAGGAAGCGTTTCACTGTGATGAATGTGTGTGCACGTAAGAAGTCTGTGTTTCCACATGGACGCAGTTCCCACGCCTGGTTTCCCGTGGCACACACATTCTTTTAAAATGTCACATTTTGTTACATTTTCCACGCGTCATACAGTTTTCTGTCGTCCTGGACTCTTCCAGGGACTCGCGTTTAAATTAATTCACAACGTATATTTTTTTGGTCACACCGTGTTGCCCACAAACAAAATGCAAATTGATTTAAAAAGGCAGAATCTCTGGAATCGCTTTGCCATTTTAGTAGGTACTCGTCCCAATGGTTTACTTCGTGTTATCGGGACACATAGTACTTCTTGGGATGTCTGTACTAAATGGACATTAAGTTACATGAAACACAGGTAATGAAGTTTAACCAGGATGCTGTTCCAGAGTTTTGCATTGATATCGTAACCCAACTCGCATGGATAAAATTAGCCTTTTGCGAGAAGGAGGTTTAGCTGTGAAGGTAGCTCTGCGTTGGCACACAAGTGTATTGGTTACACCATACTTGTTACATGGCACCATTTCTCCTTCACAAAAGTAAATGGCTACGAAATCTGATTAGGCCATTAAAGAGTGATATTCTCATCTCGCCAGTTCTCGGCACTGTATCAAGGGCCGCATCTTTCTGTGCCGGGAAAACCTGCTTCTTGACAGATAGTAGATACGTCCACCGTCAGTTGTTTGGACATTTCTGTCTTTTGTGACGTGGAAAAAAACGACGGGCAAGAAAATAAAAAGCAACTAAATAATGTCAAAAGATGAGAAATCAATGGAGCCTGGCAACATGATCCAAGCCCAGCGTGCGAGCTTCAGTACCCCCACGCATTAGGTCCACGACAGCGTCTTCCACGGCCACTGCAGTTGCCTTTGTTCCACCCCCTAGGAGATGTAACTCAAGCATAAGGAAGCTCTTTGACAATGTTTAGATATCAGCAAAAAATAGCCTTTTACTTAAAGGTTATTATCTGAGGTTTATTGAGTTACAGATTCATCATTGGAAAGGGGGAAAATGTTGAGCGCCCATAATGTCAGCGCCGACGTGTGTTAATGTTCGCTATCTGATTTCTGTGTGTGTTTTGAGGTAATGCATGACTGGCGGGCAGCAGACATACCCTGAAATAAGTTTCTTTTTTTTTTTACCCCCCTGCTTGTATATGACAATACTTTATGTCTGTGTAACACCATCAACAATTATTTGGAATTTTGAATTTCGTAATTAACATTTTTACTGAAGCAGTAGTAGTGATAATTTTAATTTTTATAATGATATTGTAATTTCAAATATTCGGTAAAGTTGGCTAAGAAGTATATTTTTTTCAGTAAATTGGTAACATGCTAATTTCAACAAACAGCCTATAGTTTGTTCGCTAATAAATTTTCCATTATATTTGTTTGCAGTGAAATTGTACCTTGCATTATATCATTTTGTCTTACTCCAAATCATCACCATCACAGGCATAAATTTAAAGCTTGAAGTTTTTTATTTTTATTTATTTTTAGTGTACAAGATAGAACTGTTTTACCAGCCTTCCTCTTTTGTGAGTGCTGTGATCTCCTGTGATGAGACAAAGAGTTTGGCCAGTTATACTCTATATTGTACACTGAGACCGGGAGATTAAAAAAAAAAACAATTTCTGGACATTTCTAGAAGATAAATTTAATTTCTTTGCTATTTGGAGGTCCTCTTTGAAAAGAGCAATTGTAATGAACACATTCAGAACCCAGAGAATAGATTTACCCTCAGCTTCAAATACGTTTTCGTTATCGGACTCTGTCATTCGCTCCTTCCTATTTTCGAGCTGCTAATTGATGTTTTTGATGTTGGCGAGAAAATTGAAGAAAATGTCATGTGTGAACCGGCGCGGAAGTTAATAAGATTGACTTCGTTGACGGAATTTACAATGAGCACCGAGACCACGTAATGGGGCCATTGCGGATTTTCGTGCCGCCTTCGGAGGGCGAAATCGACACCTTGTGCCACAGGCTTCGGTAGTCGATATTGAAAGAAGGCACATTTGGGAAGGTTTCCTAATCTTGTTTTTTTTTTTTTTTTGGTTTTCGGTTGTTTTTTTTTCTTGTTGTTGTTTTCCCGCTTTGGTCCGTTGAGCTGCTGATTCGGCTACATAAGCAGATGTTTATCCAGAGGGCTGTTGCCCTGGACCAAGCCGCAGCGTCTGAAGCGGCTCCCAAGGCCCCTCCAACAATGCTCATTCTTTATGCTGTTTTGAGTTTGAAAGCCACAGAGCTTTAAAAAGGTTAGATTAAGATATGTCTAAAGATACACTAATATCAGTTGGGGTCATTGCATAAGCTTGGGCGATGTGAAACAGAGCTCGAACTTAAATCCCTCGGAATAAAAGGATAGAAGCCCCACCAAGGTGGCTCCATCTTGAGTCGTTTATTGAGTGCTGGACGAAAGCCGAGTCGACTCCATTGTTCTGAAATTTTCCCTCATGGTGTGTTTTTTTTTCCCCTTTCGTATTTTGCAATACTCTTAATGAAGTTTCACTTTTCGGTAATTGTTAATTTTTCATTTTTGTTTAGTTCGTTTTTATTTCATTTGTCAATTCACAATATGTTGAGGTTTAATGGGTTTCTGTGTTTTAATTAGGGAGCGGATTAGCTAAGTCTGGTTCAGCACCTCTGATTATTTTTCGGGCCTATAGGGGAACGCGCTAAACCCCTAATACGGCCAGTACCCCCAAGCGGTCCCTTTTTGAAGACAACGAACAAAATGTGGCCTCCGCTAGCGCTTGGCCTCCGAGGATCTTGGGTAAGGGACATTATTCTCGGAATAGCCAATTAATTCCGCTGGCAATGATCGGTTAGCGCTTCTTCTCGCCCTCCCCCCCACTCGCCATTTGAAATGCTAACACAATGAAATATTTTTCTATTGGTCTATGTCCCTCGGCTAATCCATTGCCGCGGGCGGAGAATTTCATCGACTGATGAGACCAGAGGCAGCACCGATAAAAAGGTTACCGTACGTGACATGCACACCAGATGCGAATGCTACCTTGAACTCAAAAGTTCTTTAACTTTTATTTGACTTTTTTCTTTTTGGGGTGGGGGTAGCAAGGTAAGTCTTATGGTTGTGGCGAGTCACAGGGTCATATTTTTACTATTTGTTAGCTAGTTTTATAAAACTGCAAAAAAGCTAGCTAAAAAGAAAAACGAATATAACATTCCAATTTAGCTATATTAGCTGCATGTTAGCTATTTTGCTTGTGCGCTTTGTATTAAGACGATATAGCAATAGGTTAGTTCCTATAAATTTATATTTTATAAGCACAGAATATTTACGTTAAATAGCATTTAGCATTTTAAGAATACTTGGGTCTTTTTTTTAACGTAATTTTTTAGGCATTTGGTTTATTTCTATCATATATAGTAAAAATTCTTCAAGCAAAGTGTATGTTAGATATTTTTTTGGAATTTTTAAAATTTATGTGGCATACTTAATATTACGTATTTTTTATTTCTAGCTATATGTATTCGCTGTGTTCCCCCGCAAATTCTCGATTTGCATTCTGTCCGTATTTCAGCCGTTATGTGAGCTTTGTTTGGCAGTATGGGCCAGGGAAGAAGCACAGTAACACACCTGTCACATTGCGACACTGTGGGGGAGTAGGAGGATAAATCGAGGCCCTTTTCAAACTGTTGGTAAAAGACACTGTGGCACGGAACCGGTACGGAGGTGCCTCCTCCTGCCGCTCACTCTCTCACGCGCACACACAAACACACACATATAGATGTACACACACGCGTGCACACACACACACACACACACAGATGTGCACACACGCACTCGTACCCTTGCGCTTGGCTGTCTGTGAGGAGTTAGGCAGGTGGTTCCCTGTGGCAGAAGCTTCATGACAGTGTGCCATTAGAAATCGCGGGCCTGTTGATCAATCCCACCAACATGACAGCTTAGCCGCGAGGCCCAGCACTGCGAGAGGCAGGCTGGTGGCGGCTGCGCCTCTCTCTGCACACTAATTGGTAAAAGTTCTCGCATGCGCTTGTGCCACAAGGCTCTTCTTCCCACTCCGCTCTTCACTCCTTTTTCGCTCTCCTTTATTTGTATTATATATTTATTTCTTGTTTTTCCATCCTTTTCCCCCTCAAATTTTAGGATGGAAGCATTACCGTGCCTGATTAAAGAATAAATGGATTTAAATGTAAATAGCTAATATCAAGTCTTCTGGTTACGAGAGAATTTTTATCTGAGTGTATTTTGCAGTTTAATAGAACCTGTATTTCAAAAAGAACAAAACTGTTCAAATATTAATTCATACAATACAGTGACAAAAAATTAGAACTACGCAATCCATATTATTATTGTTATTATCATTATTAACAATAATTATAAATTATTATTTGCATTATTATTATTATTACTAATAATTATTATAATAAACAAAATTATAATTTATTATTATTATTGTTATTATCATTATTATTATTTCTACCATTACTACTCTTACTACCACAACATGGGGCTTTCTTCTTTAATTTATTGGTCTTTATTTATTATTTAATATTGGTACTTATTTCTTAATTATGTATCATTAAAAAAATTGTTATATTTTGATATTGATATATATTAATTTCTGGTTAATATTAATAATATTATATATATATATATATAATATATAGTGTTCATTTTTGTAATATATAAAATGTGCATTCGGAGAACAGTGAGAAATCACGCTAATTTTTGCTTGTATGAAATGTCAACATTTTCATGGAAAATTATGCATTTATCGGTTTTATCAGGGTTATAAATTCCCTGCAATGGATTTGTAGTTGGTGTATTTTTTAATGTGGGCAAAACCACCATCGGAGTGGTGATAGTAGCACATTTTATGATAGAGAAAATGTTAAGCACTTGTTATATGTTTGCTCCTCTTATTTGGGGCCATTTAAAGCTCTCTCTTAAAAGTGAACAGTGCTCCCGAGGCCTGGATTCTGTGGGCAAACATGCCGTGGCCCTGAATCACCACACTGCCTATCCATCCCTAAAACACACACCACCATTCAGTCTTCTTGACTCTGCAGATCGTCCAAATGCTACAGTGTAACAGATCAGCCCTGCTGGTTATTGGGAAAGAGACGTGTTTCCTTCCAGGACAGGATGGACTTTCCCACCTTAATGTGCATAGTCAAAGCATCTTCATTTTTTAAAAAAATGAAGTCATATACATCTGAAGTTGGATGTTAAATAGGAATTTCAGTATGTTGCCTTGTACTTTATATTTACGTTTATAATATATTCTGTTTTACTTAATGGATTTTGCTAAAAGCGTTTTTATACCTTAATTTCAGCAATCTGACGTGTCCTTTCTTTTTGCCCTTTACTGAGTCAATATGTACCCCCACCCAGTGGTGCAAAAAGAGAACCTGAACGGAGACCCGCACCATGGCCCGGGGTGGAGTTTGGGGGGGCATGGCTTCACACAGAGATGTTTTGGTTCATTGTTTCTATGTTTTATTCAGTTTAATTCCGAGTTACGGCCACTTCTTTGTGTTCAGTGGGCCGAGTCTGCTTTCCAGCTCCGCAGCATGTGCGGCCGTACAACCTCACACCACAATAAGCTTTCCCTTAACACTCTTCCTTTAGGCTGCATGAAGCCGACACAGTGCCTAGACACAGACCTTTCTCTCTGTCTTGTGTGTTTCCACATGCGTATGGGGGTCATGAGACCTGTAGCTCTGTGAGCCACATTTCTTCAGCGTCTATCGTTTGTTAAATCTCACACAGTTATCATCTGGTAGTGGCCAGTCTGGATGGTGCCGTGGTTCCTGGTGAAGGACGGGCCCGGCTGAATCTGGGCTTTTTTCCCTTATTCCTAAAGCCCTCTCCAGATCCAGGCTGTGGATCAAAGCGGCTTGTTTTATGTGGCTGCGTCAGACTTTGAAGTCTCGGAGTCACCTACAGCACTCACTTCATCAAGTTCACTAGTGTCTTAATAGCAGATCAATAAGTTTCAAAGTCTCAGAGTTAATTTGGCGGTAGTGCCGCTGCATTGCCGCCGTGCCGGTCGGCCGCCGTGGGGGCGAGCCGCACGCTGGAGGCCGTCAGAGCACCATGCCTGGGCTCTAAATGCAGATGTCGCTGCGTGAGTCCCTCACGTCTGCACTTCCATGAACAGTGTCCATGATCAGTGTCCTTTTTATAGCTTCGTAAATCATAAAAAAAGTGGCATCGCTAAGATGAGATCATTATTGTTATTATCATCATAGTGCTAATATTAAATAATAGTCGCCATAATAATAATAACATAGTTATTATTATTTTTATTATTGTTGTTGCTTAAATATTGCAAAATATTTCACGTGTAAATAAAGAACAAAGGGAATGAATGAAAATAAATCCTTGTAGTGCTAATCATTTTTAATTTATTTTAGATATATTTTTTTATTAATTTATTTAATTACAACAACCTTAATTTTAAAATTGAAAAAACAAATTTATTAAAATAATTTTTTTACACCAATTTTTCAGTTTATTAATGTGTAGCATTTTTGTGATGCATTTGAATTCAATAATTTGACCATCTGGGTGCAGATTTACTTACCTTTTTTTTTGTCATAAATATATGCAACGTATATATATATATATATATATATATGATATGTATAATATATGATATATATTTAATATGCAAGAATTTTATATATATATAGTTTATATATAATATACATAAATAATATTTATATAAATACGTATAATATAAAATGTTTTTTAACCATATATTTTAAATGATTTTCTTCTTAAAATATTTTAAACAGTTTTTAAAGCATGCGGAAAAAGATACATTGTGGGCAGTAACGCCCGCCGGCAGCTTTCCGAGCGAAACGCACAAAACGTGGAAATTCTAAGCGGCTTTTGCGTTTCGGTAAAAGGCTGCCATCTGTATTTGTGGCCCTGAGCTTTTGGAAGTGGGGGGTCACTTTGGCACCTCGAGAACAAAACTCCAATTTAGAATGTTCATCTGAGGGTTCTTAATGGAATTAGGGGCTCGCCAGGCGGCCCGGGTGCTGCTTGACCTGAACCCGCAACAATCCGCCAGCTCATCTGCCATTTTTCGTCGCCCTCTCATTCACGATATTTTTATTGTGATGTTTAAAAAGGTGGCTGGTTGGGGAGGAGCATGTCGATAAAATCTCATTTTTATAAAAGAAAACACAAAAGAAATCTTTGAAAACTTAAAGCTTAGTCGCCGTCGCCGGCTGTAAGACAACGGAATCGGGGAAATGATCAAGGTAAGCAGATGAGCACAGTCGCTTGACTGCTTCCTGCATCTGTTTCGGCTTATTTATATTTTTGTCTGCCTTTAAATTTGTAGCATTTTGATAATTTAATTTTAATAATTGAATTTAAAAAAGGAGAGACAGGGAAGTATGGAATCTGTAATGTAAAAGATGACACCGTATTTTCGTAAATATCGTAACGTAATAAATGACGTGACTTTACGTATGTGCGGCAGAATTTCTATGTGACATTTATTTTTCCTTGCATGAGTATGCTTAAAGGAAAGTGTTCAGGGGTTCCGCGCGTGGCTCTACGAAACCAGCATGGAGGGCGGCAAAGGCGCACACCGGTTTCCCCGAAATGGTCCCATGTACTTTTGTTTTCTCCAGCAAGAGTAAACTTAAAAGTGGCTCTCTGTATTTAACGTGTTTCTGGCAAAAGATGAGCCGGCAGAGGGGTGTTGGTGTGAGCCGTTTGTGTGGTCCAAAGTGACAAAGAGGATGACAGCACTCGGAGAATTGCGCCGGAACTCTGTGCGCGTGATTAAGGTGCTGCTTGTCATATTTATGAAGGAATTATTTACTGTTCTGTGTGTTGTTGGGGAAGGCGTGTGGGAAAATTTATCCCAACTTAAACAAGATGCCCATCATTAAAAAGCAAATTCCTTGAAAAAAAAATGTTTTTTTTTTCCCCCAGACATTCTTTGAGTGGAACGTTAGAGGCTGTCGCGAAAAATGCCATTTGTGGTATCTCATCTTTAAGCAAAATGCTGAATTTGTTAGTCGCAGTATTTCGCTTTTTTCCTCTCCCTCCTCAGTCCACGCACAGTGAAATCTCGCTTCATTAAAAGTGTATTAATCTGCTCTCTTGTCTCTGGGGAGACACCTTAAGATGATATTGTGTCTTTTTCTTTAAATCGTCGAGGAAAAAAAACTAGCAGATTTGGTCCCTGTCAGTCAGAAATAATTGTGTTCTTAATCTTGTCCCTGATGGATGACTTGGAGTTCAGCAACGGGCCAGCTCCAATGACAAATACAATATTAATATTCATTAACTGCTTTGACAATGCTAATTTTGATGCAGTAGTAAAGGGCCTTCCAAAGTTAGCGGCCAAAGCTTCAGAGCCCTGCAAGGTGGCAAGATAATTTGTGCTGGTTTACTGAGCTGAAGCCTTTTAAAGTCTTTAGCAAAAAAGCTAAGGTACCACAAACAAATAAAAGAGAAAAGGCAAAAAAGTTCACAAGCATTAGAAGGCAAGACTGCGGAAGTAATACGATCAAGAGGCGGCTGGAAATTTTTGACACCTCCGATGCAGCATCTTTTGGCGGAATTTTTTTTTTAACGAAAGTTGCAACAGAAAAACGTATAATATGGTAAGTCAGCAGATTCCCAATTTTGTTTAATCTTTTTGATCTTTTCAATTATCGCTATTTGAAGATCAATAGTGATTTTTTTTCTTCTTCTTCTTCTGCGGTTAAAAGGCGCACAGCGGTGGCATTGAGTGTGTTCGGATCGCGGCTTTAAGAGTGAGCTTCGTCTCTTCGTGCCTTTGGTTGGCCCGGCTAAATTTCCGATTGTCTGTTTCTGGGCTGAGCGGGGCTGGCTGCCTTTCCCAGTTGTGGCTGCTTGTCTGGTTCTCTGGAGCACGGTCCTGCGCTCGCATTTAAGGGTCTGGGGAAGCGTGAGCCGCCTCATACCGCGTCTTCACTTTCTGTGCTTTTGCGATAGAAGGAAAGAAAGAGAAAAAGATCGAAAATGGCATGTTTGTCTGGCGTTTGTGTTTTGCTGTGTGTACATAAAATCACGGTCAAGCGAACAGGACCGCGGGCTGTTACCGCTTCATGCGTACTTTGTTGGAACGGATTATTTTCATCTTTTGTATTTTTTTTGCTTTTTGAAATTTTGTGTTCTTCCTCAAGCCCGAGAGCGGGTGACACGTTTAGGATTACTGATGTGACAGGACACCCGCTGCTTGAGTTTAGCAAACTTAGGGCAACTTCTATTGAGACATCTTGAGTACCTTTATGTTTGCCAAGCCGTGGAAGGAAGGAGAGCCTTTCTCTTTTTATTGTTCTTTCAACTTATCAAAGACGGAGGGAAGGATGGACACAATGGGAGCTTATTAAAGGGGGAGGCTGGGGCACCGGGGTGCGAAAGCGCAGCGTGCGCTACCACCGTCTCTCGCTGAATGGGGGCTGAGCGTGAGCAGTGGCGCGCCGGTGCCGCCGCCACTGCCGCCGGAGGGAGGCTGGGCACGGGGCTGCGGACTGGCTGCAGGCGAGGTGCTGCCCTCCAGTGGATCAGTGGCAGACGGCGGGTGGGACATGCACGCCGTGTAGAGCACTCGCTCGCTCCTGTCAGCGCAGGCATGCATGTTGCAGGCAGGAGCGGCACAGCATCAGCAGCGGTCCCACACAGCCGTCCTGAATGGTAAGCACCCGGCCGCCAGCCGGCCCGCTGCCCGGCCCTCCGCCCTGCCTCCCCCTATCTCGCCGTCTCTTTTTGTGTTGGTTTTGACTCCTTATATTTTAAGTTGTCACTGAGCTCTCTTCATTTTGGAGCTGAAAGCCCGTATCGCATTTTTCCATTAAAAATTTATCCATGAGTTGTTTGTTTCCCCATTATAAAGGGGTTGTTGTTAACTTTTGTGGGGGGGGGGGGAATTATTAAAACTTGATTTTTCCTGTTAAGAAACTTCCTTTGTGAGGTTAATGTTTCTTTTGTTGCCGATTCTTTCTTCTTTTCCAAATGTACCTGAAGTCATTAGTCATTTACATTTCGGATTTGCGGTGTAAATGATCAATTTTGCTCCCGATCTCTTGCTTTCCTGCTGGTGTCCCTGCGGCGCATGGGGAGCGCGTTGTCCCGCTGGTGGCCCTGTGGCACATGGGGAGCGCGTTGTCCCGCTGGTGGCCCTGTGGCACATGGGGAGCGCGTTGCCCCGCTGGCTGCCTGCGTGTGCGGGACCCTCCGCCGAGACGTGCTCCCACATGCGGCTTTTGTCCTCCAATGCTGCCTCCTATTTCCTTTTTCCTCTTTCTTTTTCTTTCTCTTTTTCTTTCCCCTTCCTTGTCTTGTGCTATTGCACCAGCGAAGGGCCATTTCTCCTCTCTTCACCCCCTCCCCCCACCACATGCACACACGCTCGCAGCCGTGGCGCCGGCTGTTCCCGCCGCGGCCCATCCTCCATCGCCCTCACCTGCCGCGACCCGCCTTGCCGGCGTGAGCGCCAGCCTGACATGCCGTATGCGCAGAGACACCAAGCAGACTCGTGGGGGGGCGGGGGGCAGGGCAGTCGGCCGCTGCATCGTTACGACAGGCCGGGCCATGCACTGCACCTTTCACTGTGATTAAGGCCCAGCTGACATGAGGGCCTGGAGGTGGGTGGTGGCCAGAGGATCGATGAGCTTAGGGAGCAGGTACCGGGAGAGGGTAAGGGGCAGCATGAGGAGCGGTATAGAGATGAGCGAGGCTGTTTGAGGTGGCTGTGAAGCGGAGCTGCTTGGCAGTCCGCATGCTGCCATGGCTGCTCGCTGTCTGACGTCCTGCTTGTGTTAATGCGCCGTTTACAGTGCTGCGTGCAAAGTGCCGGCGACGCGCTTCAGGGTGTCGGCACCTCCTCAGCGGGCGAAGCCTCTCCCTCCTCTCGGCTCCGCGAGGCTGTCATGCCACCGGGAGCATTTAAGGTGCTGGTTCGCTTTCGGGACGAGAAGTATGCTGCTGAAGCCGCATGGGAGGCGCATGTGGGGCCCCCGGCGCTCCAGGGGCCCGTGTGTCTGCTGCTCTTTGTCTCCTTAAAAAGCACAAAGCGGGACAGAGAAGCGCAGGGACGCACAGAGGGTCCCGCAGCAGCAAGGGCCGCTCCCTTGTCAGAGTGACGGCAGAGAGTGGCTTTGCACCGGCTGCCGCCGCATCTTGGAGATCCTGACAAGATCACATGGAGCTTTGCTCCTTGTGCTCCCCCTTTATGGAGGCTGCAGGAGCCTCCCTTTCCCCCCGTCTTCTTGTCCCTCCCCTGGCCAGCATGGCTTGGGGCTCCCCGGCCAGGTGCCGAGTGTGTCAGGCTTGGCCTTCGGCTGCTGCTTTCTTCCTCTCCTCCCTCCTCCTGCTCCTGCTCCTGCACTCCATTGCCCGTGGGAAGCTCACGCGCACGCGTTTGCCATAACCGCTGAGGCTGTACTCCCCTTTTTATCATGTGCATCGTGAGCGCTCAGAAGTTTGAGCGCAGCGCGACATGCGAGTGGTGGTGGGGGCAAGGCACGTCGCAGCGCCACGCTCCCACCACGGCTCCAGCCGTCGCAGCCCAAAGCCGCTCGTCTTTTAGCGAGTTACACGGGTGGGACGTTGAGGCCGAGTGGAAGTGCCGGGGCGAGCGAGTGAGCAAGAAAGAAGAAAGCCACAGAAGGAAGACAAAAGCGTGTCGTTTAGGGGCTGCTCGGTGTGGGGTGCAGGTCAGAAAGAAGAGCAGAAGCCATTTTGAGGGGAGAGGGCTGTGGAGGTGAAGAGCAGGGCAGGACAGTCAGAGGGCATGTACACATGGGAGAGGCCTGTTCTGGGCTCCGAGGAGTTGGCAGCCAAGGGGGAAACCCTGTTCTCTGAGCTCTCTCTGTTGCAGCAGGTTGGCTGCTGGCAGTTCAGCCTCAGCGGCTGGGTGAGTAACGGCGTGCATGTGTGTGTGTGTGAGCGTGTGCGCGCGCGTGTGTGTGTGTGTGTGTGTGTGTGTGTGTGTGTGTGTGTGTGTGTGTGTGCACGCAAGTGTCAGGCCACCCCTGGGCCACCCTATCCCCCCTCACCTGAAGGTGTTTACACTTTACACTGTTTTTGTCTGTTCAGATTTATTTTGCAAAGGCGTTTTCCGGGAAGTGATGTGTTAGTTACAGGGTTCGGTGCTGCTAAATAGTTATAAAATCAGCCCTTTTTGCTTTTGGAGAAGGACTGAGTGTCGCGTGACTGGATCGTTAATGTGCCCGTGTGGCCGTGGCTTTTGTTCCTCCCAGAATGCACACTGATGCTCCTGGTGCGAGGTGGCAACGAGCCTTAAAATGATCCAGAGATTTATTTACATGCTGCTGCTTAAAGACATTTTAATTCAGCTTTTTTTGTGGAAATTTGCATGACTTCTTGCGTTATTAAAAATGCGTCAGGTGCCGGGGTGTCCTGCGGGGGAGCCGGTCCCGGCCGGGTTCGGGCTGAGGGGCACAGCGCCGCCCTCGCAGGCCGGCCGCCCGCAGCCCAAACACGCTGCTGTTCGATTGCTGCCGCGCGCCTGCCCCCGAGTCCAGGAGGCGCCGTGCCGTGAAGCGGCCTGCTCACCGCACAGGTCTGCACTGCACAATCTTACCCGAGGAAAGAAAAGGGCAGCTTGTTCCCCCGTCCGCAGCACGCACGTATGTGTGTGTGTGTGTGTGTGTGTGCGCGCATATCTATGTGTGTGTGTGTGTGTGTGTGTGCGCGTGTGCGTGTACTGTGCACATGCATGCAAGCTTCATGACGGTTCTTGACACGCCACTGGATTCTGTGGTTTCAGATAAATGCAGTTAAAGCCACAGTATTTTATGAGATGAAATCATGAAGAACATAATTATTTCAAACTTCCATTTTTAGGTTAAAAAACAGACAAATGAAACTGAAGACTATGGCCTAGATAAATTTTGCTAACTCCTCTGATCAGAGAGGCCTGCTTGTCATCACCATAAAGTGAATAGATTAACTTTTAAATACAGTCCAATAATGTACTGTATTAAATATAAATATTGAACGTGGTCTTTTCTCTGGAGCCAAAGTCCTTCTGATTTTCTTTCTGAGCTCTTTTGTGAACCAGGAAAGGCTGCCTGCAGCTGCTGGCCTTTTTGTTAAGAGGACGGCCGGATGCTTTGTTACGGCTGTTTGTCTTTGTGAATACAGAGTGCCTCTGCACTCCCTGTGCCGTGTGTTTGTGCGTGCGTGCGTGTGTGTGTATGTGTGTGCATGTGTTCAACCTCTCACATACACACTTATGCACACATACACACACACATATAAACACACACATACGGACAAGTAGAACACAGGCACCCATGCACACACGTGCACACACGCACACACAAAGGCTCGGTCTGCTGGGTCTCCATTGTGACGGGGTCATGCTTCACTGGACCAGGACTCTCAGTGCCTTTCGGCCAGATGAAGCCACATTCCGGCTGGCTGTCCTGAAGAGCAGGGCGCTCACACGTCGACGCGGGCACTTATACACACCAATGCCGTCACAGGCACTAACACACGCTGATGCCGACACGGGTGCTAACACTCACTGACACGGGCGGTAACATGCCATTGCCAGAATGGGCGCTCACAAACGCTCACATACTGACACAAGCACTCTCACACACACATGCCAACACAGGCACTCACACACCACAACGCTGACACGGATGTTTACACACGCCGACACGGACACTCACACAGACCAATGCCGACACGCCAATGTTGACATGGGCGCTTACAGGCCAAGATAGGCACTCTTATACGTCCATGCCTACACAGGTGTCCTCGCACACTAACACCAACACTGGCACTCTCACACGCCCACACCGACGCAGGCAGCCTCCCACACCTACATGGATGCTCTCACATGCCCATACCGACATGGACAGTCTCACACACTCCCACACCAGCATGGCTGCTCTCACACGCCGACACGGGAGCTCACACAGAGATGTGCACTTACACGCTTGCTCTCGCTCTCCTGACTCACTCTTCCATCATAGAATTTGATATATTAATATCCTGAAAGATGCAAAATGGAAGACTTTTACAGGAGATTTGTGGGGAGATGTTAATGTGTATCTGTGATGCTGTGTGTGATTAAAATGTGAGGCTTCAAGGGTGAGAGCCCAACCCAGTCCCACTTTCTTTCCATACTTTTATTCCCCAGCTTGGGGGCAGGTGCAGCTGTACAGCAGTATTGGGGCGAGGGGATATTAATGGGAGGTGTTGACAGGGGCCAGTCCAGGAAGTGCCCATCTTTGTGGAGAGCGGTGCAGACTGTGGTGTCTGCTTTCTGCTTTTCCCAGCACAGGCCGGCTCCGGTGTCCTGCTGCCGTCTTCCGGGGGGGTTTGGGGCCCAGTGAGCGGCGGGTGGAGTAACAGTGCCGGCACCGCCGTGGAGATTATGTGGACTCATGGGAACTATTACGTAGATAAGAATGTGTATGTGTGTGTGAGTATGTGTCTGTGTATGTGTCTGTGTGTATGTGTGTATGTGTCTGTGTGTATATGTGTGTGTGTGTATGTGTGTGTGTCTGTGTGTATGTGTGTGTGTGTGTGTGTGTGTGTGTGTGTGTGTGTGTGTATGTGTATGTGTGTGTATGTGTCTGTGTGTATGTGTGTGTGTATATATATCAAGGTACAAAAAAGGGCAGCAGATACTCAGCGGGGGAACATTTGCATATTCATAGAAAGAGTCAGTGCTTTCTACTCACAGATTGTGGCACTTGAACTTGTTATTTTGGTCTGGTTAAAGGTGCAGAGTGTGTCAAGATGCAGCAGTGAGCCGTGTGTGGGATGTATCCGGAAGCAGCAGTGAGCTGTGTGTGGGATGTATCCGGAAGCAGCAGTGAGCTGTGTGTGGGGCGTGTCAGGAAGCAGCCATGAGCCCTGTGTAAGGCACACTGGGCCTGCAGTGAGCCATTTCTGGGGCACACTGGGGCTACAGTGAGCCGTCTGCGTGACATGTCAGCAAGCAGCAGTGAGCCGCGTTGGGTGTGTCAGGAAGCAGCAGTGAGGCATGTGTGGTGCACACTGGGGCTGCAGTGAGCCATGTGTGGGGTGTGTCAGGAAGCAGCAGTGAGGCATGTGTGAAGCACACTGGGGCTGCAGTGAGCCATGTGTGGGGTGTGTCTGAAAGCAGCAGTGAGCCATGTGCAGGGTGTGTGTGGAAGCAGCACTGAGCCGTGTGAGGTGTGTCAGTAAGCAGCACTGAGCCGTGTGAGGTGTGTCAGGAAGCAGCACTGAGCCGTGTGAGGTGTGTCAGGAAGCAGCAGTGAGCCGTGTGAGGTGTGTCAGGAAGCAGCAGCGAGACGTGTGGGGTGGGGTGTGCCCCCTGTACCCCCACACAGTCACACATGCACACACACACATTGTGAGCCGCTGAGTGGTTTTGGTTCTCACAGAAGACCTTGTTCAGGCGGCTTAGTGGAGCCAGGGGTTGCCCAGCCCGGCGAGGCCCTGGGTATTCATTACGATGTGCGGCCGGCTTATTGCCTGTGACTGACAGCTGTCAATACGTGGCCGTCTTTGCCCCACTCATGTCGATCGTTTGTCCCGACTCACTTCCATGCGCCATGCCGTCATCCCTGGGCAGATTCCAGGCCCCTCCGCATGTTAGTGTATTGTGAAATGCCCATGGAAAGGTCACTCTTTTTGGGTAGCCAGCCTCGCCTTTCCTGCACATTACACCTCACGCCACGTGTGACGCCACGTGTGACGCCACGTGTGACGCCACGTGTGACGCCACGTGTGACGCCACGTGTGAAGCGTGTGCTGCTGGCTCTCGTGCTTGTGCCTCCTCTGTGCTACCCTGTCCCCCCCCCATGCCCCCCTGTTCCTGCGTGT
>JAODKF010000047.1:546601-561684 GCA_026779585.1 Mormyrus proboscirostris
AGCCTGAAGATCAGGATGGAGCACAAATGCCTGTTGTGTATTTGTCACGGTAAACATCCCTGCGATGGAGATGAATGAGGGGCTGCAGATAAGCAAGGGGTGGGTGTGCAGGCCTCTCCTTCCTCAAGCATTAAATTCAAAGGGCGGGGGGCTCGAGCTGATCAGTCGTAAACAAAACAAAAAGAGGGGAAAACGCAGGAGCGATGTTTGTCATGTGATCAGCACGTTGGCGTAAATGATGTCATCCATCAGAGTGGACACTGCAATTTGCTAGCCATTTCCTCATCAATCACATGGGGAGGGGGCTCACAGGGACTGGCCAGCAGGAGCTACTAGAGGAAAGGCCAGCTGGGGGGGGGGGGGGCTGCAGAGGATTTGTCTCACCTCATTACAGCCTGCCCACCCCCACGCGCCCTCCTCGGTTGCCAGCAGCAACATGTGGTTTTCATTGCAAGGCACGGTTGACCCCCCCCAGCCTTTCTCCCAAGTGTGTGGGGGGGGGAGCATTGACGCATGCTGAGTTATTTTCCTAGTGATTGACGCTGAGACATTCCCTCCCCTACCCCCACTGAGAAGATGCTCTGCACACCCCCTTGTAGATCAATGGTCAGTTAGAGAACCCCAACACCCCCCACAAACCCAGACCGACTGCACTTTGTACTTGTCTTGTACTGCGCAGTGCTAATTAGTGTTGCGTCAGCTTGCTCTGTCTGCATCGTGCCAGATGCATGGACACTGATGCTGCAGTTTCCGACCTCCGTGCCGCCATGGCCGAGTGCAGGTGTCTGAAACCTCGGGCGGGCCTCTCTGCGGGCAGGCCTCTCTGCCTGGGAGTGTGGGCCAGAGTGGCTGAAGTCTCAAAGTGACACTCTGCCACGCAGGTGAGTTTAGCTGTCACGTGCAACGTGCAGCTATGCGGTGTCCACTCTGCAGCACAGACCACAGCCCGGACTTCTAGCCGTGTTTCAGCCAAGCTGCGGGGGATTTTTGCACTAAACAGCAGCATGATAATGCTCTGGAATGCACTTTCTGAAATTCATCTGAAGACGTGCTGTAATTACATTATAATTACGCCACAAGCTTGTTTGTCGGAGATGAAAGCAAACAATATCACTCAGCACGTCTCGTTATTTGAACAGAGCGGTAATCGCCAGCAGCTCTTCCTTTGAGCTGACTTTGAAACTTGTAAGAAGCAAGTAGATCTTTGTTTTTTACTAAAATAGCAGTAAAGTGCCTGCAAGGAATTAAAAGTATAAATGGGCTCTAATGCAGGAGATAGCAGCTCTTCTTCTGTTTGTGTTTGTGCGTGGCGTGTTGGGATGCAGCTGCGTGGGATTCCGACGGGGACGGGGTGCTGCAGCCAAACACAGCAGCAGCCAAAGCTGCTTCACACATCCGCCTGCCTTCTGTGGCTGCGGAGGAGAAGCCCCTAACTGTCACTCTGATTGCAGCTGCCCCAGCTGCTCATGATGTCACCACCATTTCACATCAAAGACTGCTATGCCGAGTGAGATGACAATGCAATTAAAAATAAAGGTTTACTTCTGTTTCCTAAACTCTCAAATTATCATCCTGTAGGTGTAACACATCATTTAACAAAGTCTCCACTGAACATCTGCATGAATAAGCTGTAAAATGCCAACCCTACGCATTCTATTTACAGATTAGTCCTCCTCCCCTCTCCTTCATCATCAGAGCCTCCGTGACACGGGATTCCCGGCCTTTCCAGGAGGACGCACTGCTGAGGCAAGTTTACCCTCCTGCAGTGAAATAGTTTCGGATAGCTACGGCATTATAATAATAATGATAACAAGCAGGTCTGCACGAGATGCCAGGGAATGTTTGTGTCCATTAAACTCTGGGACGAGTCACTCTGTACAGTGAGGGGATACAGGGATGTGTTACTCTGTACAGTGAGGACACACAGGAAGGAGTTACTCTGTACAGTGAGGGGCACAGGAACAAGTTACTCTGTACATTGAGGAGACCAAGGGATGAATTACTCTGTACAGTGAAGGAACACGGGAATTAGTTACTCTGTGCAGTGATGGGGACACAGGGATGAGTTACTCTGTACACTGAGGAGACACGGAGATGAGGAACTCTGTACAGTGAAGGTCACAGGAACAAATTACTCTGGATAGTGAAGGGATACAGGGATGAGTCCTTATGTACAGTGAGGGGCACAGGAAAAAGTTGTTCTGTACCTTGAGGGGACACAAAGATGAGTGAGATGAACACTGTACAGTGAAGGGCACAGTAATAAGTTACTCCATACAGTGAAGGAACACGGGAATTAGTTACTCTGGATAGTGAAGGGATACAGGGATGAGTCCTTATGTACAGTGAGGGGCACAGGAAAAAGTTATTCTGTACCTTGAGGGGACACAAAGATAAGTGAGATGAACACTGTACAGTGAAGGGCACAGTAATAAGTTACTCTGTACAGTGAAGGGATACAGGGATACAGTAAGTCACTTTGTACAGTGAGGGGATGCAAGGATGAATCAGTCTGTACTATTAAAGCTCTTACTCAGAACAGAGAAACAATTCCATAGCTGCTAATAGAACATCCTGCACCACTCAAATGTCACGACTGTATCATATTTAAATGTTTGCAGGCTTAATATCATGCCCAAGTTTGTACTGTTTTAAAGGTACTGGAGAACAAAAATCTGACTTTACCTCAGCATAGTTTGGCTCATGGACCTGACATACCATCAATCTCAAACACAGTTGTTCTCTCTTTCTACTATAAAGAAGGAGGTAAAACTGGACGATTCAAAAGTCTTAGACTGTTACTTAACTGCACCCTCAAACTTAACATATACCCACCCACTCTCAAGCCCAGTGGACCTGCACAAACTCAGCATGTATTTTTCTGTCAAGGGGCAATGCCTGCAGAGTTTCCATAAGTGCACCTGGTGAGGGGAAAATATACTGACAGCCATTGATGTAAGGCTATGTATTACTATTAAAGTAGGAAGCTAAGTCCTATTCAGGGGTACTTGTCCCAGCAGCTCCAGTTAGCACTAAAACCCTTTAGTTTGCATGGTTCTGATCAAATATCAAATATATAATCAATACTGCAGAAAAAAAATGAAAGCAAAAGTCCAAATTCATTTCCAACACATTTACAAACTGCTTAGCTTTACTCTTTGGAGTTCTTGATAAAAATTGTATGACGAAGCTAGCACTGTAAGAGTATTTGTTGACTGAAATGCAAAATAATTGCGACGTTGTTAAAATGCTAAAAACAAAGTTATGATTATGCTAACATTGTCCTTAGGCCTAACTACATCTACAGGGGTAGATTTCCCAAGAACATAGCATGTTAGCAACTTGCATAGGTGGAACTAATTGTGATGCAAATGTTTCCCAAAACCATAGTTACAGTACTATGGACGTAACTGCGTTGGTGGACCATCATTAACGACACAGGTGTTTCCCAAAACCATAGTTCAAACTATAGAGGTAATTACGTTGGTAACTTACATAGTACGGACCATCGTTAAATGACACAGGTTTGCCTCCGTAGTTTGAACTATGGTTTTGGGAAACACCTGTGTCGTTTAATGATGGTCCATACTATGTAAGTTACCAACGTAGTTACCTCCATAGTTCGAACTATGGCTTTGGGAAACACCTGTGTTGTTTAACGACAGACCGTACTATGCAAGTTACGAACATAGTTGTCTCCATAGTTTGAACTGTGGTTTTGAGAAACACCTGTGTCGTTTAACAATGGTCCATACTATGTAAGTTACCAACGTAGTTACCTCCATAGTCTGAACTATGGTTTTGGGAAACACCTATGTTGTTAACAATGGTCCGTACTATGTAAGTTACCAACGTAGTTACCTCCATAGTCTGAACTATGGTTTTAGGAAACACCTGTGTTGTTAACGATGGTCCGTACTATGTAAGTTACCAACGTAGTTACCTCAAGAGTTCGAACTATGGTTTTGGGGAAACTCCTGTGTCGTTTAACAATGGTCCGTACTATGTAAGTTACCAATGTAGTTACCTCCATAGTTTGAACTATGGTTTTGGAAAACACTTGTGCTGTTTAACGATGGACCATACTATGCAAGTTACCAACATTGGAGCTGAAGTTAAAAGTGTAGTTCCTGGTGACTATGTCATCGATACCAGAAAATGCAGTAGATGGAGGGTAGTCACTATGTAAGTAAGGTCACAATATTAAATAATCTTGATATAAAAACATATTTAATGTCAAGTGCCTTGAAAATGTAATTATAAGAGCATGTTTTATTTACTTCACTGTTTATGCTATGATTGGAGAGAATGTTGTTTGAGGATGTTGTTTGAGGATGTTGTAGACTTTGTACATGCTATATGGTAGAATTCATTTTATATATAATTATGTTTAGGGCTGTGGGATTGTGACATTGTAATATTGCGATATTTATAAAATGAAAAAGACATTACCTGAAATAAACTATTGGCAAATAGAACTTTTCTATGTTCAGAGTGTGTCAGGTAAGTTGGGGGTGATGCCACGAGTTGTATCAACCGACATAAAGCGGCACTGACAAACTTAATATGATGGGGAAAATAAATAAAACACGACCGAATGAATGGCAAAAATGAATATATCAATCCTCACTCACTGAGCACTTTCATTGTCATATGGAAATAAAAACAAGAAGCACATGCTTTTGCAGGTTAGTCATTTTGTAAACCTGGGTGGGTTGTTATGTTTACCTGTCAATCCCACTGAGCCACGACTCTATGAACAGTGACCGATCTAGAGTTTATAAGTGTTCATAGGGTGAGTAAAATAAAATGAAAAATTAAACTTCATTAAAATTAAATATAATTACCAGTAGCGCCGATTTCATTAAATGCATTGTGGCCTAATAGGCAATAGTTCTTCTACTTTTTCCTCACACAAGAAGTGTATCATATACTAATAATACTAATAAATAATTGTTATAAGTAATAATGATATTATGGTACTGACCAAATTGCCTGTAGGTGTGCATGTGTGAGTGAATGGTGTATGAGTGTGAATGGTGTGTGAGTGAATAGTGTGTGACTGAATGGTGTGTCAGTGACTGGTGTGTGAGTGAATTGTGTGTGTGTGAGTGAATGGTGTGTGAGTGAATTGTGTGTAAGTGAATGGTGTGTGAGTGAATTGTGTGTAAGTGAATTGTGTGTGAATGAATTGTGTGTAAGTGAATGATGTGTCAGTGAATTGTATGTGAGTGAATGGTGTGTGAGAGAATTGTGTGTGTGTGTGTCTGTGTGTGTGTGAATGGTGTGTGAGTGACTGGTATGTTAGTTAATGGTGTGTGAGTGAATGGTGTGTGAATGAATTGTGTGTAAGTGAATGGTGTGTCAGTGAATTGTATGTGAGTGAATGGTGTGTCAGTGAATTGTGTGTGTGTGTGTGAATGGTGTGTGAGTGACTGGTGTGTAAGTGAATTGTGTGTAAGTGAATGGTGTGTGAGTGAATTGTGTGTAAGTGAATGGTGTGTGAGTGAATTGTGTGTAAGTGAATTGTGTGTGAATGAATTGTGTGTAAGTGAATGATGTGTCAGTGAATTGTATGTGAGTGAATTGTGTGTAAGTGAATGGTGTGTCAGTTAATTGTGTGTGTGTGAATGGTGTGTCAGTGAATTGTGTGTGTGTGTGTGTGTGTGAGTGACTGGTGTGTAAGTGAATTGTGTGTGAGTGAATTGTGTGTAAGTGGATGGTGTGTGAGTGAATTGTGTGTAAGTGAATGGTGTGTGAGTGAATGGTGTGTGAGTGAATTGTGTGTAAGTGAACTGCGTGTAAGTGAATTGTGTGTGAGTGAATGGTGTGTCAGTGAATTGTATGTAAGTGAATGGTGTGTCAGTTAATTGTGTGTGTGTGAATGGTGTGTCAGTGAATTGTGTGTGTGTGTGTGTGTGAATGCTGTGTGAGTGACTGGTGTGTAAGTGAATTGTGTGTAAGTGAATGGTGTTTGAGTAAATGGTGTGTGAGTGCCCTACGATGGATTTACTATTCCCTGCCTGGCAACCCTGAATAACATTAGTGGTTACAGAAAATGAATGGATGGATGAATGATGCTACTGCTATTTTTTTATTTTTATTGATATTATTGTTGTTGTTATATGATTAAAATAAATGAATATTGTAATATCGGCACAACTCTCAAATTTAGAAATGATATTACAAAGTTTCTGAGTTTTTACTCGCTTCCAGTTATGAAAGTCAAACCAAACACCTCCGGGACAATTTTAGTTTGACCTACGGTTCACAATGCTATTGTACAGAAAAAGTCCGACGGTTTTGGAAAACACCCGTACTTCAGATGTCAAGTAGTTTAACAATGAATCATAATACTGTAGTTTAGCGCCAGCCTCCGTCGATGTACGGGACACGCTGCCCAGAATAATAAATACATAAACCAGTAACAGAGCTGTTTATTATCATTATCGCGTATTATGTGCTGTACATAATAGTCTGTGACATGCTTGTACATAACTGGCAGCGCCGTTTGTTAGTTTACACCAGCATCACCACAAACATCCGAGTAAAGCATCGCGCTACGACATCACTAGGCGATAGGAATTATTTAGCTCTGTTATAATCTTATGGTAACACCGACGTATATGCGGTCCATCGTTCACCGAAACGTTGTTATGTAGCGCATGTCTGAGATGCTAGTTCTGTGTTAGCCATCGCCGTACCCTATTATAAACCAGCCAATCCGGGCAGAGCTCATCAACATATTAATGAGCCCACCAAAAACGGGAAACCGGCCTGTTTCATTCTATGGTCAAATAACAGTGTTGTAAATGGGCCAGTATAACCTCTTCTGGCCGTTTTTGGACTAAACCAAATGCGCATACTTTCCATGTGGACATCAACGAACTATCTCTGAAAAATGAACATCAGTGAGTATTGTTACTAGGTTCCATAAATTCCATAAATAAAGACTGCATGTTCTCGTCCCAAACGCCCCGTACTTCAACAAATGCGTATTGAAATATGGTTTACACTCCATTATCCTCTGAATGCTGACTTTTACAAAAAAAAAAACCCTGTTATTTCTAAATCATTATTATTAACAAATTATTGTGTATATTGACCAGCAGCCATGTGTCCAAACAGACAAACATCACTTGCCCTTATAAACTGACCCAAGACCTGAGCTCAGACAGGGGCACTAACCTTGTTTTCACGATCTGTCATTGTCAGCGGATAGAAAAATCTATAACTGCTGAAATACAGATTGTAAAGAGGTGTTTTGCATAATCTAAACTATTATAACAAACGAAATATAGGTCACATTGTATATGTAATCAGTACGGAAAACTACGCTTTGAGGCTACGAAAAAAGCCTCGAATACGGCGCTTTAAGACCACAGCCATATTTTACAATGGTGCTTTAAAGTATCACACTTTGTTGGGATACGAAAAAAATGTTGTGCTTGTGAAACGATTTTTTTTAATGTTGCTTCGAGTAGCCCTGGGCCTGTTCCACGTGTATGTGCAACTCATGCGATCACATTATAAATGACATAATTATTATATTATAGATAATTCATGTTTATACGCAGAAATTGAGAGTGATTTTCTCCTCCACCGCCGTTGTTCCTCTGATCGGAGCGCAGAGACACAGCCGCCGCCCTGACATCGGGGCACTCCGCGGCCGGGGGTCACCACCATCCTGCCAATAGAGGGTCAAAGGCCGGGACCTGTTGATCCGCCGAGAAGAGATAAAGTAGCGCGAATCGGGTGATGTTGACAGCTTGGGTACGATGACCAACGAGTTCAATTAGGGAGGACACAAGGAGAGCTGGATCGGGTGTATTTCTCCGTCTGTCCCGCAGGATGCCCGCGGAGGGAGTGGACCTGCCTGAAGTTCCCAGAACCGGATAATAAACCGCATCCCTACTCTTTGGGTATCTTTGCATCGCATCGTGATGCCCACATCAGTGTTTTAGGTGCGTATGGATGGTGTTATACCGTAAGTTTGTCTTTGCCAGCCAGTGACCGCAGCTGTAAAGGCAGGCAGCGTTGTCTCTCTAGCCTGTCCCCTGACTTTCGACATGAGATCTGCTTCCGCTAATTAATAGCGAACAATCTAACCATATTCTCTGCATAAACGCCATAGATGTACCTATGTTTGTAGACGGCAGATCCGACACTGAAATACATTTTAAATTACCGTTAATCCGCTTTTCAGTCAGTAAAGTGTCAGAAGATCCTTTTCAGGAGTTTTCGGATAAACGTTGCGTCAGATAAATTAGCTACATCTAAACACATAAGTACCTGTATAGTCATTTCTTTAATTCCGTATAAGTGCGTGTTAATGAAGATACGTTTCAATATGACCTAAAATATTCATAAAACTGTGTGACGAAATGACTCCGGGTCATAGATTTTTTTAAATGCAAGATACATCCACGCTAGATGTATTTGTTTCGTAATGTTTTCCCTGCCCATCTTGTTTCACGTTTCATTCTTTGTTTATGTTTATTTATTTATTCGTCCAGTCTTTTCGGGCTGTTTTTCTGGCCGTAGCAGGTATGCTCTTTAGTAGGGCGAGATATTTTCTTTTTTCTGGAGCTAGCAATAGCCTTGAAAATAAAGCTTTAAATTAAAAAGGCGCGTAACACAGATTGCTGTATAATTCATCGGCACGCCCCGTTGGGCCCGCTGCTGCAGCCCAGTTCCTGTCTCAATCAGAATTTCCTTTTGTTGCTGTGTTTGTGAGATACACAACGAGGATCCTATGAGGATCTTTAAATTACCTCTTTAAACTTTAATTTCCCTTAACCAAGAAGGAAAGGAAACTTCTTGATTTCATATACAATAAATAAGTTAATAAAAAGGAATTTTCCACCCGTCTTTTTATTATTTCTAAATCAAAAATACGAGCGAGACTGAATTTATGACTGCACAGAAGTACAACAACAGCAACGAGGAAAAAAAACCCAACGAACTTGCAAATATGGGATCCGCTTTATAGAGCCGCCTGAGCCTCCCGAAATATACAATAATGGAGGCGCGCTTTTGCAGGGCCGTGCGCCGCGGCAGCCGCTCCCGGGGGACGCGCGCGCTATCATTAACGGGGAAAGCAGGACTCCGGCGGCATTCAAACTTCAGCAAAACGTCAGGAGAGCCTCGGCTCTATCACATTCATAACCTCTGAAAATAAAAGGCAGGACAACTTTAAACAAGGGGAAGGGGGAAGAAACAAAGCAGTTCAGCTGTTTGCCTTGTTACTCGCTGGTGTTGGGTTGTGCAGTGCGGGGATGGGGGGGTCTTCAGCTTTTTGAAATGAATACTTTTTTCCGCGCCATCCGTCTCTTTTGCGAGGACAATGACAGCGAGTCAGAGAAAACATTAGTTCGGCTGATTAACTGAGCAGAAGAAACTTTGGGTGACAGACAGCCGCAATCGGCTGTGTTTTGCACAAAAGTGATGATGGAGAAAAACTGGAGTATCAGCGGGAAGACCAGTTACTGGGACAACTGGTGCCAGTAGCCGTATCTGGCAGTAATTTAGTGAGCAGTGAAGCAGGAGAGAGGTTTATTTTGGGCTCATCTTATCCTTTGCCTATGAGTGCAGCAGCAGTAGTGTGTGTAGTGAGTAGGCTGTGTGTAAATGCTTCAAGTACACGCAAGCACTCTGCTTCTGTGTATCTGATCATCTCATTAATGCCACGTGCGCAATGCTGTACAATTAACAATCACCGTCCATATGAACATACAGAGAAACGCTGAGTATAATTAAAAGTAATGAAATACAAACATGCCAAATTAAATATTAAATTATTCTAAAAGTGCTGCAGAACTCTGGCTTTTCTCTGAGACAGAGATCTGTAAGATCCATTTATTGAAAAGCATCATTCGACGAAAAGCAAACGTGCCGTATGTTCCGCCTCGTAGGGAAACATCTTTGAAGATCAGATTTGAATATAATACATCAGGTTTTATGGTTAAGGTTTGAGGTGCATTATCACGATGCGTTTATTCTGTTAGAAGATGTCTACAAATCCTATCCCAGCTGATAACGCAATGAAATAATTCATGGAAGTGCTTTTAAACAGATTAGTGCAGAAGTTAGGTGGAAAACGGGTCCTGGGATTTAAAAACCGGCTTCGATCAGCACTTAGTCCAGATAACTTTGACACGAAGACTTGGAGTTAAAGATGAAACAAAGAATTTGAAAATGAATCTTGCATTATAACGCTTTCGGATAATTTAAAGTAAATTTAAAAAAAAATCGTTGCATCAATTTCAATAATAATAAAAAAATTAATAGACGATGTTATTATCCAAGATGTGGCACATATAACGAAGAACAATCTTGGTACATAATATGAGTATATCATTATTATTATTATTGTTGTTGTTTTGTTCTTGTTATTCATTCCGTCCATCCAAGGTCGCACTCTATCATTATTATTATCACTGTCATTTCAAATCATATAACGACATGTTATCTTCAAATTAAAAGGGTAATCCTCCTGCGTGCTTCCCGCGCCTCTTTGCTGGTCAGGCTGTAACCCAGAGCCCGCCTGCACTTGCCGCACTCTCGTGACCCCCTAGTCTCCCCCGGAAACAGGGAGAGGATTCAAAGCAGGACACTTTTTCTTTAATGACCGCTTTGAGTGGCTGGTTTAGCGCTAGGGCCAAATTTAGCTTTAAATAGTGTGCAGTTCGCCAGAGATGTAATTATATGCTAAGTTAAATTTAAAAAAGCAAACAAAAATAAAACCGACAGTCTCCTATAAACGTAGTTCAGTTTGTCGGGGATTGTTGCAGACTATAATTACATCTTTTGTGCTATTCTATCATGCCTTCAGTTTTAAAGATTATATAGACTCTCGCTCTCCTGCTCTCTCTCACACACACGCACACACACACACACACACACATGTGTTTCTACTACGGGGAGAAACCTTGCACACATACAAACAAAAACAAAAAAAAAACAGTCAATCGCTCAATACAAGTTGACACAAAATCCAGAAATATTTCAGTACAAGGGATATATTGTATGAACCTGAAGGTCAGCCTTTTCTGTACAAAGGAAATGCTTAAGTAAAAATAGCTGTCATCCAGGCTGACACCTTCCTGTGTTCGCCCAACACCCCACAGCAACGGTGTTTTCAGACACTAGTTTAAACCGAAGCCACGTCCTTCTGCTCATCTGGAAGTATAATCTCTTTTCGTCTTGATTTATACTGGAGAAAACTGAAACGATGCGTAATACTGCCGAGATGTTTTAAAGCGTGAGACCAGGGCTGCGTAGCTAGTGATCGTATTAAATATATTTTACAATTCAGGATAAACTGGTTCTATATTTCTCAGATTAAGCTCTGCGCGCCTATTATTGTTGCATTTCAGTATAACTACAATTTTTATATTTTATCTGAAGGTGTCTTCTGTTATTATATGATTATTATTATTATAGTAATAATAATAATAATTGTTGCTTTATTTATATATTTTTGTTTTATATACCATCTACATATGAAATATGTAGTTCATATGCATTCTGAGTCTTTGATATTTTAGCGCTATTTTTCTGCATGATTTTATTTAGAAATAAGGACAGACACACTGCTGTCTAAGACTCTGGTCCAGTTCTCTCTTTTTCTAAACGTCTCCTGCGGCCGAGCAGTTCTCTCGGCCAAACTGAGCAAGTTGCGCTGTACCTGACAGTACCGGGGCGGCTCCGGCCCATTCTGAGCCGCTCTTAAAGTTTGCGGGGCTGCAGCTATGAACGAGCCGTTCTATTACCCATTCAGCACTGTAACAGATGGAGCGCACAGTAGCATACATGGTGTTGTTGAAATAAATGTCAAATAGTGAAGCGTTGCTTTAGAGTTATGATTCTTTAATTGTCTTATTTTTTAATATTCGATACAGTTTCATTTTTTATGTTAACGTAACATTAAAACAACTGATTTGTTAAAATATGCAGACTGTTGGCAAACTTACCTCAAAATATGGAGCCAAATGTGAGTCAAAAAAAGCACCTATTTATTAGTCTTTAAGGTGGAGTATAGTCAAAATTATAATAAGGGGTAATGTTTTATATTTAGGGATTCTAAATATATTTTCTGTTTGGGTTGGTGACTTAGAGCCCTTCCGCGGCAGATTGTGAAGGTCTGTGAATACAAGATTAAAACACTGCGATTGTAAAAGAAAGTCAAACAAATAACAGTGATTCACTCAAAAATGACGCTAAAGTCTTCTTTAAAGCTACAATGTACAGTGTTTATTTTTCGATTTTGTCTCTGTTTCATTTCTTTTTAAAGAGCAGAAATGAAAATCAAACTAATGTAGTGACAGGCTGAAGCTGTAGACGCTGCTGGCTGAACCGCGTGTCACGCGAAGCGAGCAAATCAAAGAAGCCGCTTCTCACTGGAATCCACAACAGCTTGAAAACACTATCTAATAACCACCATGCCCCCCCCCCCCCCAAAAAAAAGCTATTTCCTTTGATTGGCCTGTTTAAATGATTAGCATGCCATCACTGTGGAGACAAACACGGATGTGAGAACTGCTTGTCATTTTGATATAGCCTTCCCCCCCCCACAGTCATCACCTTGTGGATTAGCCAGTGTTAGGCGTAGAGTGCTCTGAATCCTGGATGCTCCATTGGTGCTGTTTGTCAGGGACTGGAATACTTGTTTACTTCACCAATGGAAAGCGACTGTCTGATGAACAAGACTTTGGGGGAGGGAGGGGGGCAGGGTGAAGAGACTTCTGACAGAGAACACAGAGACACGGGACAGCGTGAACAAATCGATCTGATTCTCGTAATTCTCTGAATGGATGTTTGGAGCTGTACTGAAATGCGATCAGCGTCTCATGTGCTTACGAGATCAGCATGAGGCATGCCTTTTGGAGCTGTTCTGAAATACGATCAGCGTCTCATGTGCTTAGGAGATCAGCATGAGGCCTGCCTGCTCGCTGCTCCTCACTGCTGATCTTCAGGCCTGCTCATTTATTTTCAATGTCCCCATTTATGCAATACGACTTGTTTTGTATGTGACACTTTCTTACGTTGTAGTGATGTGTAGTGTTAGATCATGGTCCCAGTATTTCACAGATGTTTTCATTAAGGGATGTAAAGTCTTAACTTTACAATAATCAATAATAGTTCTAAAAATTTTCTAGTGTGTTTGGTTCATTGTCAAAGAGTGATGCTGACCACTGCCATGTGTTCCTTCTCTACATCCTGGCAATGTCTGTACTTTGACATGACTGTGTGACTCTCACAGTTTTATCCCAAAAACAGCTCAGAAAGTCTCACAGCTGAGACAGACGTGTGCAGCTGCCAGAGGTTATTGGGTGTGTGACATGAGAAGACGATCCAGAAACGTCTCACCTTCAACACTGAAACTTCGACAAAATCGCAAAATATCAAGTATGCACAGTTTGACTTGTTGTGAGTGTGTCTGTGTATCTGTGTGTGTGACAGAGGCAGGGACGCCCAAGCGAGTCCGACTGGGCCCACACTTCCAAAGAGGGAGCTACTGCTGAAGAACTATGGCCAACAGAGTACCCAGGACAGGACCGGACCCGGCCAACTCTGTGTGAGGGGTAACGAGGAGTATAAACGGTCTGTCTGACGGAGGCTGGGGTGCTTCCTGATGCAGGTAGCGGGTTGTTCTTCATGCCCGAACATCAGATCTTCATGTCAGATTCAGCTCTGATGTGGAAGTTAATAACAAGCTTCTGTGGAACGCTACCTTCACACTGTTGTTTTGGGCTTGTTTTGCTCGTTCTTCAAACGCTGGATAAACAATGGACGGCCAGGCTCTGCTTTGACACGTCTGGCCTGAATGTGTCTCTCATCACTATGAGAAGACGAACACGGATGCTGTTTAAAGCCGGCTGCAATGTGAATTCAGTCTGTATACACAGTCCATATAGGTAAACACACACGCACAAACAGCCTTTATTAATGCAGAGTAAATGATGCAGTTTCATTGCATTGCTGGCTAATACAATTTGCGCATAGCTGCCAGCTGCCTCTTCAATGGCTAGATCTATGTCTGATTTGGTTGCTCGGCTGCTCTGCTGACCTTTCAATTTATAATGTGACCCATTTACACAGCTGGCCGCGGCGCCGCTGTGTTTTAGGTTAAGTACCTGTGGGGGCGGAGCCTGGTCCCCTTTGCCCGCCGCGCTTCCTCTTGCTGATCTGTCTGAGGAGCTCAGGGTTTCATCCCGTCATGCACAGCGAGACCAGTGACCCCTTGGTGACCAGTCCCTTCTGTGTAGGTCTGCTACAGTCTACATATCCCACGCTAAACAATAATTCACCGCAGATATATTTCGTCTGCACAGGTCCCATGCAGTCCAAATTTGGTTCTAAAAATCCGTCTGATTGTATGAACCAATCCTAGTTATCCTAAGTAATTGTGTCAATCAGGTATGCAGATGGTGCAATTAAACACATTTGTTGAAGGGCCTTAGTTGTTCGGGAAACGGGTGACGGTCCCGGGCGGAGAACGCGCTTCTGCAGACCGTAGGATCCCATCCCTATACGAGCCTCCGTGTAGCTGTTTTTGCCGGAAGAAAATAGGCGCAAAATGAAAATTCCCGTCGGTAAGTGAGATTGAAATGCTAGTATTTTTTTCGTTTTCAGTGTCCATCAACGCACGAAAAATGTTATTTGAGCATTTCAACAACATTGCGAACTCTGTCATAGCATTTCAGACACATTGCGAAAATGTTACGTCTCAGCCATTCTTGGTTCAGATTTCGCGGTATTATATTCAATGAGCCTCAGACTCTCCGCAAACACTAACTTGTGAGTACAAATGCTTTTCTCACAGTTCTTATTTTGAAACGAGGGAGGGCTAGGTGTTTATCGGCGCCGTAAATAACATTATAGAGCTGCGCCAGAATAAGGAGGGTGTCTGTGTAAACAGTGAGCAAAATCCCAGACAACCGCGGGATCCGGCCGAACTCCCTGCAGCCGTATCGTCTGATGGCCAACATGTCATTATTCCTGACGTATAGTGATCCTCACAGCAGAGAAAGTCTGACGAGGAGCGGGGGGGGGGGGGGGGGGGGGGGGGGGGGGGGGGG
>JAODKF010000047.1:575373-587197 GCA_026779585.1 Mormyrus proboscirostris
CTGCGGGGGCTTAAGTTTGTCAACAAAAAAAAACACCCCCCCCCCCCCCAACCCGGAGCACCCGCCCGGGGCTGCTCCACAACATTAAAACACAAACAGTCAATACTGAACTGTAAGCTGAGAGAGACAGAGGCGCAGAGAAAATGCTCTATTTTCCAATGTTACACAATGAGCAGAGATCAGAGGCGCGGTGCCTGGATGGAGCACAGCACACGGATGTCGAGGCTGCTGGGGAAGCTGCTTGTAAAGATGCCGGGATAAAGTGAGCTGCTCTCCATGCAAAAACGCCACGCAAAGAGTCACGGCCACCAGGAAGGACGAGCATATGGCACCATCAGCCAGGATGAAGGCTTTGCAGATACGGATGTGCAGAGGAGCCCCACCATATTGTAACCGTCCATACAAGTCCATATGTTTGGTTTTATCATTGTTTTTAAACACACATTCAAATATGGCTTTCATGATGATAAGAGAGGACGCCTCAGTAAGCAGGATCATGAGCAGAAGACGTCTTATCCGGAACGGGACACTGTACTTCTTACTGCAACATTGTTCTTACCTCTGATTAATGCGCCGCAGCGACATGAGAGGAAGCCTCCCGCACACTCAGCCCCCACACACTCCGCTCCGACGTTAGATCTGAAATTAACAGTACTCACCTTTTTTTAATTAAATCCCACGTGCAGAATTCAGCACGACGGGACGGCTCACTTCAACTGTGGAATACCACTTTGCTTCAGCCGCTGGTAGAGAAGGTGTCCCACCGTGGCCCCCAGGAGCAGCGTGGCCCCCAGGAGCTCCGCTCTCCTAGCTTTGGTGCTGGCTCAGAGTCACTAATATGTGGACCTGAAACACACTTCAGCACCATTTGAACCCAGGAGCATCACATATCCTCCAAATGCCTGGGGGTGCTCAAATTTTTATGCTCTGTAAGGGTGCACTTCCTTTTGAGGTATAAGCTTAGAACTGAAACAGGAGGAGCCAGAGGGAGATAATTAGTTTGATCCTTAAATTACTGGTTGTCACCTCCAGTTGCACTGTGCTTATCCACCTCGAAACACTCCAGAAAATGTAACGGCGCTGTGTGTTGTGCCACAGCCATGAATGAAGCCAGTAACCCTACCAAAGTCCATGGGGTCTCACTCACGGTGACTGTGCTGGCAGGCTGACCACGCCGGTGGCTGATTTTGGGAGTAGTGTGTAGCTGTCTGAGGCTGAAGATGGAGAGGATGAGAACCACATGAATGAGCAGATGCTGTCAGTGCAGAGGACAATGGCGAGGGCTATGAAACGAATCACCACCCTGACTCAAGAGTTAGATGATGTTCATAATGCTCAGCGATGAGCCATATAATGTAAAATTGCATTATGGGAGTTTTTGGTGGATCTTGAGAACTTTGTGATATAAGCTTTCAGACTTCAAAAAAGAATGATGGAAAATGGCAGATGGAACTCAACTGATGTAGGTTGATCAATATCCTATGGGGCAGGTGTAGAACAGCAGCACCACATGTACCTTTGGAGAATCTACTCCCTGCTCCCTCTCCCTACACAGTTCTTGCCTGCCAAAACGAATGTTCTAGACTTTACCCAAGAACAAGGTGATCTCCCACCTTTTACAGAGGCTTGTGAAGAGCTTGTGTCGGTGAACCCGATACTCGAGGTTGTCATTCCAGCTGCCTTGAGCTTGTCGAAGATCAGGTAGAAGGCAGAATGACATCATATAACAGCATGGATTGAGTCTTCCTGGACACTTTAAATCAGAATAAGAGGAACAATGGAGACAGGATCCAAAGGCCAGAGGAATGCTTAGAGACCAACGGAAATTAGCATCAGGAAGTATTCCATTAGGAGTCAAGCGATTTCTTCTTGGACATCATCAATGCTTTTAGTATCCAGATGGTTCCTGAAGGTTCCACATTGATTACTGAGAACAAAATAAGAACATGAAGACTGACACCCTCCCTTCACTGTTGGGACACAAGATTCTGATTTTTCCTTTAATGGATCCATTCATAATCTTCTTGAAGACTTCCCTTAAACTCCTGGGCTGAATAGTGTCTCTGTAAGGGATGCCATCTGCAATATGTTTCACTTGATCCTACAATTGCACCTTGTTATCGTCATCATCATCATCATCATCATCATCATTCCTTCATCTTGAAGAATAATGTGGTAAAAACATTCCTCAGGCTGGTCTGGACTATCGTCACTTAGACATGACATCTATAAGGCTCTGAGTCCTTCTGTGGATTTCTTATTTGGTCTGACTCATCCTCATTGTGCCTCATGAAGAGGTGTCTTCTGCGTCCTCTTACCCTGATAAAACTCACTGGAAGCAACACAACACTCCATCTGTTAAGCCTGAAGCAGGCTCCAAGATCCTGAAGCAGGCTATGCTATGGTGAAGCAAGCTCTGAGGTCCTGAAGCAGTCTCTGGGGTCCCAAAGCAGGCTATGCTATGACGAAGCAGGTTCTGGGGTCCTGAAGTAGGCTCTGAGGTCCTGAAGCAGGCTATGTTATGGTGAAGCAGGTTCCAAGAGCCTGAAACAGGTTCAGAGGTTCTGAAGCGGGCTATGCTATGGTGAAGCAGGTTCTGGGGTCCTGAAGCAGGTTCCAAGAGCCTGAAGCAGGCTCCGAGGTCCTGAAGCAGGCTATGCTATGGTGAAGCAGGTTCTGGGGTCCTGAGCAAATGCATAAGGGAATAACATGAGAATGTTTATGAGGTTTTGTGCACCTGATCAGATGTTGTGCTTTGGTTGTGTTTGTTCTTCTGGAGTTGGTAGAAGGTGCCTCAATCATTATTTCATTACTTTATTTTCCTGTTTGCATATGAGAGTCTTGTTCATCCGGCTGCCGCTGAGAGCTGTGGATTTGCCCTCCTGTAACTGGGTAGCAGTCAGGTTCTGTGGATGGCTTATTGCTTGTTGCTTTTCCTGCGTGACTGGATCATGGCACCCGGCAGCCCTTCTCTGACTGGGCTAGTCTTCTCTTTTCTTCCAGTCATCATCAATGAGGAGCAGGAAGAGGAAAAGACCAGCACACGGGGAAGTGCACTTTAGTCTCTGAGAAGGCATTAGGTGTGTGAGTGATTATGGGTGGGATAGGAAGGGATGTGTGTGTGTGTGTGTGTGTGTGTGTGTGTGTGTGTGTGTGTGTGTGTGTGTGTGTGTGTGTGTGTGTGTGTGTGTCTGCACAGCACATCAAGGTGAGTGTCAGCCTCTGGTAACGAAGCACAACATTTTGACCACGTTGCTGCAACGCTAAGGCAACAGCTTGAGAGGATCTCAGCCGTCAGCATCGTGGAGTGGCCTTCTGGACCATGCTTTGAGGAGCGGGGGGTGGCTGGCGAGGCAGAGTCGGAGACCCCGGGCTGCCTTTGATAACACGGGCAGCACAGGCAGCAGGATGAGCCAGACTCGCTCGCATTGTACCAGCCGACATGAAACAGCAGCTGATTGGTCTGAACAAACTGTCAAATGTCAAGCTGTTATCAAACACACACATGTTTTCTTTAAAAACCTACTGGCAGTCATAATAAAAAAAGCCTGGTGAAAAGTTGTGCCCTGTAGCTCCTCTTTGCATTTCCAAACTCACAGAGAGGACGTGTGTGACTCTCAGGTTAACACACAACACATGTTCTCTAGATAGACGCAATTCAGGAGAGTTCCTCAAGTTTCTTGACTTGTACTGCGCTGTCTGTCCATAAGTCTTTTCCTGTTTCAGGCATTTTTTTGTTATTGTACTCAGTTACAGTATTTCAATAGATTACAATAACTGGGTAGACAGACTCGCAAGCAGCACAACTATGGAAACGCCACAACAATCCCAATGTGATGAGGATCTGCTTCTGATCACATCTCCTGTTCCTCCTCATGGAATTTCCACCGACTCAGTCATTCTGAAAGAGAGAAATCACAGCATACAGGGAGGGCTGCCTCCGGACGATCCCAGAAGAGCTCCAAGGATGGAGAGAAATAGATGTAGAATGCAGGTGTATGGAGCCCGTGTCTGATGATGTGATAATGAAACCTACTGAGAGTGCTGTGTCGAACCTGGAGATACAGCCAAGGAAAGACACACGGTGAAACTCCGGCTTATATTTTCACTCTGTTAGTATAGATTATTTTAAATTTAATGTGGGTAAATTGATTGCTGTGCGCTAAGCACCTCTCCCCTGAGCACCTTCTGGAAAGAAAGACATGTCTCGATACAGGAGCGCGCTGCAGCCTGCCGTGTCGATGCCCTTTGAACCCCTCTCAACCCCGCTGACAGAAGAGAAGCTTCTCAAAGACCTGCGGTCTTCAAAACAACTCGAGGCTTCGCTGTCAAAGGCATGACACACAGGGTCTGCCTCACAAAGTCATGTTTACATTCCTCGGTTTCAGTTAAAAGATTAATGTCTTTATTGTCTTGGATATGACAAAAATAAATACAAATAAATGAATACATAAGTAGCAGAAGCAGAAGACACTGGCTTTGAGTGACTGAGGGACTAGCAATAAAGATGAACTACTGAGGTCTGTGAGGCTGGGATGGACAGCAGGACTGCCACACACAGCAGCTGCTTTTCGGAGGGTTACAGAAGGCCTGCCACACACAGCAGCTGCTGTCTGAGGGATTGGGGAAGGTCTGTCACGCACAGCATCTGCTGTCTAAAGAGTTTGGGAAGGCCTACCACACACAGTAGCCACTCTCTGAAGGCCTGCCCCACACAGCAGCCACTCTCTGGAGGGCTGGGGAAGGCCTGCCCCACACAGCAGCCACTCTCTGGAGCATTGGGGAAGGCCTGCCATAAACGGCAGCCACTCTCTGGAGGGTCAGGAAAAGGCTGTCTTAACTGACATACCTCTTTAACATTGCATGGAGGTTGGGGACAGTTCCTTTGGATTAGCAGACTGGGGTGGTGGTCCTCATCTTTAAGAAAGGAGACAGGAGGATGTGTTCCAGCTTCAGAGGAATCACACTCCTCAGCCTCCCTCTGAAGGTCTATGCCGGGGTACTGGCGGGGAGGGTCCACTGGATGGTAGGACTTCGGATCCAGGAGAAACAGTGTGGATTCCATCCTGGTCGGAATACTGGAACAGCTCTTCACACTCACAAGGATACTGCAGGGTTCATGGGAGTTTGCCCAACCAGTCTGCATCTGTTTCGTGGAGGCTTGTGGTGGGTGCTTCAGGAGTATGAGGTATGGGGTCTGTTATTATGGGTATAACTGAAATAAGAAATTGATTCACATTGCCAGCAGTAACAGGTGTAAGGTAGAACTCAACAAATAGAAGGTATATGTGATGTAGTACAAAATAAACAATAAGTGTAAACAATGTAGAATTTGACACGTGGCAGGTCTATGTGATGTGGTACTAAATAAAAACAGGTACAAAGTAGAACTCAACACATACAAGGTATAGGTGGTGTAGTACTATATAAACATCGGGTATGTATAACGTAGAATTCAACACATAGCAGGTATATGTGGTATAGTACTAAGTAAAAACAGTTTCAATGTAGAACTCAACACAGAAGGTATAAGTAATGTAGTACTATATAAACAACAGGCGTGTATAATGTAGAACTCGACACGTGACAGTCCTATGTAATGTATTAAATTTTAAAAAACAGGTATGTATAATGTACAACTCAGTTCATATGAAGTATATATAATGCAGTAAAAGATAAAGATACAAGTGTATGTAAACGCCACACACAAAAGGCCTGGATTGGGGGGATATCTTTATTTTCCTGAGTTCAATGTGTCCCTGAGTCAACAAGGGAGGGGCTTGTGTTGCAGTTCTTTAGCCAATCGCAGTGTTCGTTGTATCACATCACCCCATTGGTTCAGTTTTTCTGGTTTTCAAAGTCAAGGCTTTTAAACATTTGGCTAAGGTTGGTGTGGGTCAGTAGGCGAAACCTCTGCTTATGATCACAAAGTGGACGATTTGGGCCCAGCTTCAGAATAACCACGTCTGTGAGTCCTTAAGCAAGCTCCTTTACCTTGTTTAAGGCTATTACTATTATTATTATTAACATCTTAGCATTTTATATAATAATAATTATTATTATTGTTGTTATTATTATTATTATTATTATTATTATTACATCATCCTGAAATAAAACAGTACCCTTATATCACTCTGTACAGCCTTTGCAGGTAAAGATGCTCCTGTGTTTTTTATCTATGATACATCCCTTAACAAAAGGTATATGCAATAAAATGGGTACTTTAGAAAGTTGCGCTCCTTGCCTCTTAACAGAAAACACTGGTTTTAATTAATGCGGTGATGTCATACTACGAAGACTGTGATTGGTTAAAGGAATGAAAGGCAAGCCCAAGCCAGGGACACACTGCATATCAGGGGACCTTAACATTTTTTTCCTAAGGGCCAAATTCCATCGGCAACGCAAAGCCAAGATCCACTGTCTCCAAAAACTGGGGTCCCCCGATGATTAAATTTACTCACCAGGGAAGAGGAAGGTCCTCTGGGGGGACGGGGGAAGACGATCCGAATTCAGAACAGAATCCTCCAGTCAGTAACCACAGGTCTGTATTATCTATCACTACAAAAACAACAGTTGCATGTATATATTATGTATATCTAACCATCAGATTCAGATTAACGTATATTAACCTGTATAAAATAATGCTTGCTGTACGTACATCACTGACAAGAGTCTTTACAGCATTCAGTGTGCCATTCATAATAATTATGATAAGCGTCATAACAGGTCATGGACGAGCAATCGGAAGATGTTCCAGCTCACTCATGTATTCATGCCCATACACCTGGGATTCTTTGAGCTACAGGGTAGAGAGGAATTAGAGCTCTCTGGTTAAACCACTTACATATTCCACTGTTAACACATAAAATATCAGCCGCGATGAAGATAAATGGAGATTTTTATTCTTTAAGTTAAATTACTTCGACTGAGAACCTGCAGTGTTTAGGTTGTATTTCAAAACCAACCTAGAAAGACCTCATTATGTGCTTTCAGCTGCAAGTACAGTGAATCCTTAGGTGTAGTCTTTCTCGAAACACTCGACAAAAGTGTGTAAACTTAATTTTCTTTTTATTGAATAATTTTGGAGTTTTGTTTTATTTATGTGTTGGCTTCTCTCCTCCCCCCTCTCCCTTTGTTGCTTCTCCTCGCTGTCTCTGACAAAGGCAGATGCCTGCCAAGCGCTCCTGCTTTGGGACGGCACTGTCAATCACTCCTGAAGGCATTCTGACAACTTGTACGTTAAAAATTAAAACGGGATTCAAAGCTGACGCGTGACAGCCCGGGCTTTGAGTGTGGCTCAAACTTCGAGCGACCGCACATATTTACCGAAGCACGACAGTGGGTAAAATGCAAACAAATACAAATTAGCATAAGCATTCATCATAAAAGATGTATTTTGCATCCTATGTCTTAATTTATTGTGTCCTCCTAAAGACTGGCCCGATTCCTAGATTTCCTGGAGTTTGCAGATAGCACTTATGAACACACATACTTCCCCCTAGAGTTTGCATAATGGGGACGAAGACTGAAGTCACTGGGAGTCGTGCAGCTCGGACGATGCTGGAGATCCTCGTGTCGGACACGTGTAGGTAGGGCCTCTAGTTTTGTGTAGGAAAAAGCCCCAGATCTTTACATGACTCATGCGTTACACTTAAAATAGCTGCATGTCATCGACATCAGCAATACGGATGCACAGAGAAATTGCTGGTTGGGGGAAATGAAGATGACCTGCGTGTTTGTGGATGCCGACTTCAAACGCTATGATGTTTACGCTGCGATGCCGTGTGCGTCCTGAGGGGACCCACACTGACAGCCCATGCTGATTGGCCACACTCCCGACAGCAGGCGCTTTGCTCACTGAGGCCTGTTCCATAGGTCAGCCTCTCACTGCAGCACCTGTGCGGGTGACTTACAGTGACCTAGCTAGGCTTCCCTGCTCTTACTGCTGCCTGCAGAGGCAGATATGATTTAGGGCAAAAGGGATAACAGATCAAATAAATACATATCTACGCCCCCTCCGTTTCCCGTGGACACCTTCCAAGACCCAGTTTACAAATCCTTAAATGGAGGGACACAGGTCGGGAGCTGCAAAAATCCTGAGCGGTAGAACTGAGACACTAATAATTTGGGTTCTGGTGCCCTCTACTGTTGAATACCTTTAGATTTCAAGAGGCAGTTACTGTAGTAAAAGATGCTGACGGACATATGCACAGCAGTAAAACCATCAAGCATTTCACGCACGTTATTTAATTTTATTTAAAACCAAATTAAAACAACAATATATGCAGATAAGCCAAATTACACTACAAAAAGCAAAGTGACGCACAACTCTTCTGTTCATTTTATACATCGCGTTTGGGTCGGTCTTCTCAGCTTGATTTGGTTTTAATATTATTGATAAAAACACTGCATGCTACAGCATAGTAAAAATGTTTTGCACTGCATAATACATAATGCGTAATTACAGTGAGAAAACATTAACAAGTTCTGACCTTTCGACGTCGAATGAAAGGGAAAACGTAAATTGTCAGTTATATACAGATGGTCAATTCTGCGAAAATAAGAGCGTTAAACAAAAAAATAAAACAATCACTTTAATAATAAAATTATGTTAAATTCAAAAGGCTTAGATTTTCTTAATGAATTTATTTTTGCTTGGTTAGAACGTTTAGCGAAAAATTGTTTTAATAACAAATTCCCTTTTTAAAAAAACTCCAATAAAAATGCAAATAAAAACTAATGTAATTTTTTTAAAAAAATCATTTTATAATTTCCTTTTTACTTCCGCTTTATACCTGAAGTGGGAACACAGTGGGGGGAAAGTTGCGCGTTTCGTAATTTATTTGAGTATTGGAGCGTTTCCTCGAAACGCCGCCGCTCTGCAGAAAATAAAGCCCTAAGTCTGGAAGGTAAAGGCTGCAGTAGGGACGGGCGAGCGGGCGGGACCGCGCCATGACCTTTCGTCCGGTAGCGTAAGCAGCCTCCATGCATTTTTCATTCACTGCGCAGTTTCCATATTATCCAAGCAAACCAAAACCGCCGCTTCATTCAATACTGACATGGCCCGAAAAACGAACAGGCCTATAATACCGCTCATTCAGCTGACTAGCCTTTGTTAACATAACATTTTCAAGCCTAGTTTGGGAAAATATTTTCTTTTATGAAAAAAAACTGCACAGCAAGTTAAACGATGCGTTTAATATTATATTTATAATTCTAATTTAAAAGGGGATTCGTGATGGCGTGGCCGAGATTTTTAAAAAGGGAAATAAATCGGTTTTGTTGGCCGATTGCGTGAAAGATTGAAAAACCAGCCTACGCTGAAAACAGATGCGCATCGGAGGCATACAATCCGTTTATTATTAATGCCGCCTTATGGCACATAAAAACAAGCTACCAATGTACGATAGCATTTGCTTTCCCCTAAACAGACTATACCGTTAAACTTTAAACAACCAATATTGTGTCCGCTTTGCGCACTAAATCACTTTTAATGCTAAAAGCTGCAAATGCATTTCACAAGGCCTACACACGGTATTCCAGGCCTACAATAAATAGATATTCCAGGTAGCTCGATGCAAATTAAATTTAGTAACATAAGTAAATTATTTATCATTTTTAATGTAAGCGTTTTATACAGTGCCACATATGGCTGACGCACATTAAATTGTATGACAAACGGTCTTTAGGTGATTTAAAAGACTGAGCAATATCAATAATAATAAAAACGGATAATAAGGCTGTTAATGACAATGCATTGGATTGTCCGTTTATATTTCCGTGCAGAAAGTCCATAGTAGAGAACCAATTTTAGCACCAGCCGTTAATATTTTAAAGAACAAGTGAGGGAAATATCTTCTTCGGCATGTCCCTAATCACAAGAGAGAGACGGGGGGAGGACACCTCAAAGCGATGATTATCTGGAGTGTCTCAGTCCAATATTGTTACCTGCTGGGACATCAACACAAGCCTCTAAATAAATTGCAAGTGGCCTTGGGCAAAGAGAGCGTGTGCCTTTGATGTACTTACTGGGAAACGGAGAGGATGTTCAGGCAGTCAATCAAACTCATAAGCCTTCACAACAATAGGGCCGACCTTACTCCATTATTTATTTTTAAAATCGTGTATTTCATTATCAGAGGCACCTGGAATCTGGTCGGGGGCGATGCGATCAATAATTGATACCGCCGGTACAGCAAACTTTCAGTTCTTTGACGTGCTTGTCACTAACTGTTGTCAGAACACATTTACTTTGATGACAAATTTGAGGAAATAAAAAATCGTATCACATGTGATTATGTATTTAAAGATTGCGAGAGCAGGCCGAAACGTCAACTAGGTGCCTGAATTCCCTGCTCGTTCAGCCGCTACATTTGATGTACTTTTATGGCGCTGCATTGTCTTAACACTGGCGTAAGGCGATTAAAAACTGCATATATTTAATCCATCATGTGTCAGCAAACACAATGACTTAAAAACCTGAGCAGATCACAGAGGTAACTCGATCTTTATGTTGAAAAGTTTTGGCCGTGGGGACTCACGTAGAGCATCAAACCAGGTTATATGTCTAAAGAAAGGACGCTTATAATTTCGATTTGAGTACCGATTAACTTGGCGGGACGGCCGGGTTAGGACATAGCAGTGGACATTTTTTTTTTATCTGTAGCCTACCTGAGGAGCGCTTTTTATTGTAATGTTTTTTATTATAATGATTAAGGCGGGTCACAGCTGCGTTTCACCCTCGCTATATCTGCAGCAAGATAATGCCTACTGCGTAAGACATGCATGCTATATCCTGCACAGTAAATGTCTTAAAAAGACTCAAATTGTTGTGTATTAATCATTTTTACAGACTATTTTCTTCATTGTGGAAACCGCACACTGAAACCGTAAGCCGAAATAATAGAAGCAAAATAACCCATTTAAAACATAAATATAAAATTAATGTAGGCGGTGTAAACGAAGCCTTCCTCGCATTTAGCAGTACGCCTCTGTCTTAATTATCCCAAGGCACACATCACAAGCATCGCCGTTAAGTCCCGCCGTCTGGCAGCGCCGATAGATGGGCGGCCCTGGCACAGGCAGACGCGGCCGCCCGGGGCTTTGCGGCAACGGTGCGGAGTGAGGTGTCACTCCGGTCGGCGGCTTGGCAGGCTCCCGGGGATCACACGGCGCTTCGGCACAGATTAGCCGTTTAACCGCGCGGTGACTAATTGCAGGCGCGCTGATGCCACAATGTACTTTAAATTATTCCTGTTTTCTGCGCATTGTCTGGTTCTGGACACGGGCGAAGTAATTTCGCATCCACGGGCGTTTTTATATTTGTCGGATTGTTATTTATGCAGCTTACGTGCAGTTTGAATCCGTAGGCGCGTTAAAAGCTCCCTATATTAACGCGGCCTGGGGTTCCGAGAACGGCGTTATCCCCACCGCAAACTGCACACCGTCACATGAGCTCTGAAAATACCACTAGCGTGTTCTGTACCTTTACCGTTGTGGATTTAATTTGGGTGTTTTATACGGTGATATAAAATGTACGAATATGCCTCCAGGACGAGGACACTAACAAAACAAATGATTTAAAGGCTGATTAATTGGCGATTAAATTGTTGGGACTGTTTGTGGAATACCGGTGGGTGAACATGGCCGGCCGCTATCTGGCTCAGACAGGTGCAGCTTTGGTGTGTGAACGCCTTCCTTACTTCAGTGGTACCTGTGAGGTCTCATCCACACGGTGTGATGGCCGTACTGTCACTCACTGGGGGTGGGGGGGTTCCCCTTGCACTGGGGGGGGGGGGGTCCGTAGCTTTTGCGAGGCGATGCT
>JAODKF010000047.1:633268-644660 GCA_026779585.1 Mormyrus proboscirostris
CCCCCCCCCAAGAGCCTCGGTGGCCTCTGACCTCCCGTGGTGAGAAGGCTTTGTCTGGAAGATTCCCAGGCGCTTTTGAAATAGGTGTGAAAGCTGATTTGAAACCAGATAAAACCTTTCCCAAAAAAAAAAACACCATTCTGCCATCTTACAGGCAGCCCAGATCACAGCAGGACCAGTTAAGGGAGGAGCGCTAGAGAATAAAGCTACAGAAATGCCGCGCTCACCGGGCGACTTTAAGCAGCCTGGCTGGCCGGCAGGCCGCATGCAGGCAGGCCGCATGCAGGCAGGCAGCAGGCAGGCAGGCAGCAGGCAGGGGCGGCCGCATGCAGGCAGGGGCGGCCGCTGCAGCATGCCTCTGTTATGCAGCCCAGGCGGGGTGGGGGGGGGGTTTTCTGCAGAAATGTGCTGCCTCAGCACCATCCCGCCTTCCACGTTCCCAGCCTGACCGCGGCGTCTTTCCGAAGAATGGCAGGATGTGAACTCGTTCCGCTTTAGAGCAAAAAGCCAAAAACAGGAAGCTCCGGTCTTGGGCTAGGGAGGGCATGTAGTTGGCACCCCCACTGGCGTGGGATAATAGTTATGGTGACGAGTTCGGCCAAACAGACGGAGATGTTTTCAAACCTGGTCGTTTTGCTTGGTGTCACCGCAGAGGCACTCGTGCCGTCAGAATAAATTTAAATAGCAGGCGGACTGCACCCCAACCGGTTGACACCCCCTGGCCCCTGACCTCTGACCTCTGCATCCCCCCAGTGGAACCGGAGTTCAAGTACGTGGGGAACATGCATGGCAACGAGGTGCTGGGCCGGGAGCTTCTGATCCAGCTGGCCCTGTTTCTCTGCGAGGAGTACAGAGCGGGAAACCAGCGCATCACTCAGCTCATCCGCGACACGCGCATACACATCCTGCCGTCCATGAACCCCGATGGCTACGAGGTGGCAGCCACTCAGGTAAATGGCGCCGCCGTGTGGCCCCTGCTCCCCCCACATCCCACATTTCTGACACAGGTGTTGGGGGTTTGGATAAACATCTGGTGACACCAGCATCTCCACCACTGAAGGAGGTGGATACATTCATGGAGATGAAATATCCACCTGATAAAGATGGACTCCGGGGTCTTATCTCAGAATGTGACTTTGGTCTAGACTATTCCGTACTTGGAAGGGTCATTGCCCTCCCCCCACATTCACAGCACACCCAGGTCCTTAGGTGAGATTTAAACACTGGACCTGTATGTAGCTGAAGTGTGATTGGGAGGCCTGGATACTACGGCTCTGACCCGTGCTGGGGAGGGGGGAGGGCTTCTTGTTTGGAGCAGAAGGCGTTCCAGTGACACTTTCGGATCTTTGTAAAACCACAAGTATCTTGGCAGGGCCCAGAATTCAACGGCTACCTAACGGGTCGGGGAAACTCCAGGGACGTGGATCTGAACCGGAACTTTCCGGATCTGAATGCCCTGATGTACTACCACGAGAAAAACAACGGCAGGAATCATCACTTCCCACTGCCAGACAACTGGGAGGAGCAGGTATGGACGCCACTTGGCGAGATGGACGGGAAATGGGAGTGCAGGCCCGCATGACCCTGAATGAAGGAGCCACTTCCGGTGTAACTCAGTCAGGGGACTCATAAGCTGTGGCCGCCGTCAACATGAACCTCTGGGACTTATGGTCCAAGGGCTGTTCATCTCTGACATATTCCCAGGAAAGACAGCCCACCCCCATGCAAGGTAGTGCGACTCCCCTGGAAGGCAAACACAGACATGTTGATGTAGCACATTATCAAGCACGAAGGTCACGTGATGTGCTTACAGATTTAGAATAGAAAATAGACAATAAAGATAAAAAAAACACAATTAATAAAGGGAATAGAAGAGTTACAACATTGTAAAGTAAAGCACACCTAAGCCGATCAAAGGCTGTTAAAACAGGCTAGATTTTAACTTTTTAAAACAACTGGCAACTGTTGGGGCAGATCTGATATCCCGGGGGCATTGATTTCAGTGCTGGGTTGCATGATGACTAAATTACATTTCACCCTGTTTAATTTCTGCTCTGCAGGTGTAAGAGAATGACTGTGCTTATAGCCAATAAGAATGTCAGAAATGTACTTTGGGGCCAGCCAGAGCATGCGAGTGGAGTGGAGCGATGAGAATTTCCACGCATTGCTCACAGAGCGCTATTCTCCTTCGCTCACAGTCACAGTCACAGTCACCCCATTCAGTGGAATTGTTGGCCACTTGCTCCAGAAAGAAAACAGCAGTCACAACATTCTCAGCCCAAGGACTTGAGTGAGGCTGAGTGTCTCCGTCACGGGGGGGGGGGGGGCTGTGAGGTTGTACTCCAGCCTCCGGAAAGACCCCTAAACTGTAGCCTGGCATCAAGATAACTGAGCAGCCGCATCCACATTCAAGCAGAATCGATTTATTTCAAGATGTGAGCAGGTGACGCTCAAATATTTTTCAAATATTCACTCGCTGCCACTCCGGCCAAAATCCCGCCGCTCCGACCGAAGTCCTGCAGCTCCCACTCTGGCCACTGCTCCCGCTCCAGCTGTAATCCTTCCACTCCCACATCGCTCTGCTCACATGCTCTGGGGCCCAAGTCATTAAGTGCCTTATATACATGAAGTAAAACTTTGAAGTTGATTCTGTATCTACCTGGAAGTCAATAAAGGGATCTAGGAACCAGAGTGATGGGCTCTCTTCTCCTAGTATTTGTTAGAGTTAAAACAGCAGCATTCAGGATGAACTGTAACTGCCTTCTGGTTTTATTGGGAAGGCCAGCAAGGACAGCACTGCAGCATCAACCCAGTAGGGAATAAAGGCATGAATATGTTTTTCTCGATCTTAATTAGACACAAAGTCTTTAATTTTAGCTACGTTACAAAGATGCCAGAATGCTGTTTGGTTATAGCTTTTATTTGATTACTGAAGCTATGTTCCCCATCCAGTGTATCAAGATCTTACATGGGTTGTGGTCTTTAATGTCCTGGTATCTTGGTAAGCACCGAGTTTCAGCCATCCTTCTTTGTTCCCACGCAGAACTTTCTAAGTCTTATCTCTATTTTATTGAAGGAAGTTTTGTTGCATCCAGGTATTTACCAGGTATTTTTCAAGACAAATATAATGAGTCTATATAGGACTGTAGTCATTTGGTGAAAGAGCTAGATAGTTGTAGGTGTTGTCTGCACATATATGGTAAGCAACCTTGTATTCTTCAAGAATCTCAGCAAGGGGACAAATGTACAGGCTGAACAGCAAAGGACCAAGGATAGATCCTTGTGGGACTCCGTAAGTCAGGGTGGTTTTCTCTAATTCATAGTTGCCAACAGTGACAAAATAATCCCTGCCTTCTGTGTCGAACCACCTAAGAACAATTTCTGAGATTCTTACCTCAGTGTTCCAGTCTTTCTAGAAATAACTTATGGTCAACAGTGTCAGAGGCTACACTAAGATCTAGTAAGTAGCTTCAGTTTGTATTCAAAGGAATGTCATTTAGTAACTTTAGGAGAGCAGTTTCAGTGCTTTGATTTGGGAGGAGGCCGGACTGAAAGAGATCAAGGTGCCCATTTATGTTTAAGTGGTGACTGATATGACTACATGGATGCATCCGGATTATTCTTTTTCTGCAGAAGTCTGATAACTTCAGGGGAAATGCCGGAGACCTCGAGACCTGTAAACACTTTCTAAGAAGCTTCTGGGCAGATAGCTTTAAATGCTGGATTACTTCTTCAAAATTCTGCCACCCACAGCAGTCGTGATGCTATTTTCTCTCTACAAGGTGATCTAAGTAAAGTGTGAGTCAACTCTTTACTCTTTAGTCTGTATATTCAGTTTTGTGATGGAAAAAAGAAGTGAACTCATTATGCATCTTAGCTGGAAGGAACAGAGTCACTGCGCTGGTTGATTTGTTAATCTATCAACGGTGGCAGACAAAGCACGGCTGTTGCTGATGCTCCCATTAATGATAATAAAGAAGGATTGTCTGGCGTTATAGATTTATAAAATACATCATTATCTGTTATAAATACGGAGCCTTTCTTTATAAATATCACAATGAGTCCGAAGCTTACTTTTCCTCAATTTTTGTTCTGCTTTCTTATATTCTCTCCTCTGAATTTATCCACAATTGCATTTCTCCAAGATTCTTTCATTTTTTATTTGCCTGAAATAGGTTAAATCTTACCCGACGCTACAGTATCATAGTGATTCAGACAGTTTTCCATTGATGATGCCGTAATACTCGCTTCCATAAACAGAGGGCTGGTTTCCTCATTGATTTACCTCTTTTTGACAGTTTAAGATGTGGAGTAAAGTGACAGAGCTACGACTGTGACATTCACAGTAGGAATAGCGGTAAGATCTGGTGTATGACCTGTAGTGTGAGGGAGCCGGTTACAGGCTGGGTCAGGTCAAGAGTGTCCAATATGGTGAGAAAATCTGGTAACACCTAGATAGAGAGAGACAGGGAGAACCTAGATCCTGCAAAGACTACCGGAGTACATCACCATAGCTGGGGTCTTTCCGGAGGCTGGAGTACAACATCACAGCTCCCTCCATCACGGAAACACTCAGCCTCAGACGAGTCCTTGGCTTGGGAATGTTGTGGCTGCTCTGTCTTGTTATTGTCTAGAATTTGTACCATGTCGTCTTTTTTGCCGTCACAACGATGGGCGCCAGGCAGAAGGTGTTCAGGCTATTCAGTATGAGGGTATCCCACTAATTCTGCTGGTACTGGGTGCGACTCAGGTTCTGCTGGTTCTTGCTGCTGTTAGATGTGATGAGATGCTGCATTCCTTAGGTGCTGACTGTATTTATGATCGGACCGCTCAGTGTGTGCCTATTACGGTTCAGTATGAGGTGCCGAGAGCTGACAATGGGTCATGAAGACGGAGTAAGAAGCGTGTACAGGCTTGTGAAGGGAATAATGGAAATATCCCGAAAGAATTTCCACTCCAGTTGTTTGGTATTGGCCTTCTGACCGTAGACGATCACTGCTTTCCCAGAATAACTTAGAACTGTCAGCGAAGTTTAATGTGCATTGAGTGCAAGTTTTGCTAAGCCTTGTATTCAGACTGAGTGGACGAGTAAACAGATTAAAAAGTTAAACAAAGTCCCTTTTTAAAAACTCGCCCACAATCAGCGTACTGGGGACTGCGAGGTCCTCACTCTCCGTTTGACCGCTGAGACATTATGTCAGTGTTAGATCAGTTAAGTACCTCATTTTTACCCACCTCAGGCTGATCTGGTCTATTTTTAATGTCGACTGGAGACACTTAATTGAGAAACATTAACGGTTCTGACCTGTTTGCCAGGTGTGGAGGTTGAGGCCGATTAACAAAGGTTGTTAGCCTGCCGGTAAATGAGTTTGTGTCCGTGACTGGACGCATCTTAACACAGTGCTAGCCTCTCTCATTTGCCAGTTGCCTGTAATACAGTCTGGTGTTGACCAGTCACGACAATTCAATTGTTCAAATTCCTTTGGGTTTAGAGCCCAGCTAATTCCACTGACTGAAGCTCCTGTTTAACTAAGTCTGATTTCGGACACTGATCCGATACCCACTATCGGTATCAGGCCGATACCAGCAAACAAATGTGGGAGAACAAGCTATAGCCATAAGGGGGCTGGACCAATCCACTTTTTGTGTGAAATATGGGGGAGAGAGAGAGAGAGAGAGAGAGAGAGAGAGAGCCTAGTTCCTGCAAAAATTAGTTCATCCATTAATTCCAAGAAGCCCAAGAGAGCAGACAGGTGGTTTCCAGAAGCTCGATTCTCTGTAGATGTTCGTGATAGTTTTGGCAGCATGTGATGTCATGGACAAAAGTGCGACAAAACGGAAGGCCCTTTTTGTTGCAAGGGGGAGTTAAACATTTATAGTTTTGTACTTATGCACTAACATGAGCTGTGGCAGGAGGCCAGTGAATAACTTTATCACTTTTAGCCTAGAATCAGCCGACCCTCTGAGCCCTCCTCTCACTGCAAAGGAATGTGCTGCTTCCAGGTCGAACCAGAAACCTTGGCTGTCATCAAGTGGATGCAGAACTATAACTTCGTCCTGTCAGCCAATCTGCACGGAGGGGCAGTCGTGGCAAACTACCCCTTTGACAAATCCAGGGAACCCCGAATACGGGGCAAGACCACATACTCCACCTCACCAGATGATAACCTCTTCAAAAAGGTAACAATCTAAGCCCGCCCCTTGCTTAAGGATAGCTTACATGAGGGCACACCTCTAGATCCAATAAAATCAAATCTTATATGAGGGCACACCTATGTCCAATCAGACGAAACCTTACATGATGGTGCACCTAGGTCCAATCTGATCAAATCTTACACGAGGGTGCAGCTCTACGTCCAATCAGATCAAATCTTACATGAAGGCACACCTAAGTCCAATCAGACCGAATCTTACATGAGAGCACACCTAGGTCCAATCAAATCAGATCGTACATGATGGCACACCTATGTCTAATCAGATAAAATCTTACATGAGGGCACATAAAGGATCAATCAGATCAAATCTTCCATGAGGGCAGACCTCTCGGGCCAATCAGGTCAAACTTTCCACAGTGTCGTCCAAGTGCTGTGGGCCTGTGTTGCTATGGCGGCACTTGAATGTGGTATGCACATCATTTTATATCAGCCAGCAATTCAACAGATGTCAGACTGTGAACCTAAATCTGTTCCTTAGGTAGCCATGTCCCCCCCCCCCATTTCATACCATACTGTGTGTGCAATGCTTATTTTTAGCTGGCAAAGACATACTCCTACGCCCACAGCTGGATGCACCGGGGCTGGAATTGCGGGGATTACTTTGAGGAGGGCATCACCAACGGGGCCAGCTGGTACTCCCTCTCCAAAGGTACCGCTGCCTGCTTCTCTGGCTCTCATCGCTACCATCACTGTTAGACAATGAGTGTCCAATACGGTGAAGATTATGCAGCTGCTCCCATCGTAAACATACTTATTTCTGCTGCTGATAAGTTTGTATGGAGATTTTTCCTGAGCCAGAAGCTCAGTGTTAATATCCAGCTGGTTCTGGTTCTGATTCTGGTTCTGGTCCATGTGCTAATAGAGTTCCACCTCCCCAGGCATGCAGGACTTTAACTATCTGTATACCAACTGCTTCGAGATCACGTTGGAATTGAGCTGCGACAAGTTCCCTCCTGCCTCTGCCCTGCAGCGCGAGTGGCTGGCAAACCGGGAGGCCTTGGTGTCCTACGTGGAGCAGGTATGCGGTTCTCTGTTCCGTCCTGTCACAGCGGTAGTGACACCGCACCAGTAACCGCTCAAAGACACGAAAGCACATGCAGGTGCTGCTGTGGCACATTTGAGCCAAAGATGTTGCACTTCGCTCACTAGACCCGATCCCACTAGATTCTCTGACCAGATATAGTTTGGATCTGAGCCTTGAACGTTTATCTAATGCTGTCTGCTGGATGCAGGTCCATCACGGCATCAAAGGCATGGTCTACGATGAAAACAACAACCCCATTGGTGGAGCCGTGATCTCCGTGTCCGGCATAAACCATGACATCACCAGCGGTGAGTAGGCCGGCCGGGGAGGATGCATAGCCCACCCAACATCAGCTTCTGGAGATCTGCTTAGCGAAGCCTACAGTGTAGCGCCTCAGACCTTCTGACCATGGGCAGGAGCTGGAGCCCCAGTAACCTCTGCCTGATCAGGCTGGAAGCAGTGCTGGTAGAAGCAGTGGTACTGGAAAAAGTGGTTCTGGAGGTAGTGGTGCCGACAGTTCCCCTCCTGTCCTGCAGGTGTCAGTGGAGACTACTTCAGGCTGCTGCTACCTGGAACCTACACAGTCAAAGCATCTGCTCCACAGTACCAGCCCTCCACGAATGTGGTGACTGTTGGCCCGGCTGAGGCCGTACAGGTGAGAGAACCTCATCCCACCTCCAAAGCGTGTGGTGCTTCTGCTGTTCTGGACCTGCGTGTGAATGAGAAGCTGCATACGTACGTAAACACCCGTCCTGCTCCACCTCTCCCCCCCACTCTCCATAGCTGCACTTCTACCTGAAAGTTGCCACGAAGGAGTCAATTCCCAACAAAAAGCAACCCGGTAAGCGGAACCCCCTGTCTGCAAAGCCGCTCCCCGCTTTGCTGGGGCCCAGGTGAATGCTGTGGTGCCCAGTACCGCACACGGGGTCCACATGGTCCCAGCGCTCCGCACGCCTGAGGAATACCGATCTTCTGTACGAAGAAGCTGACCTTCTGTATGGTGCCACGGAGAGCTGATATCAGAACCTTCGCATTTGTTCATATCCAGTAAGATAAGGCCTGTATCTCTCAGTCTGTGTTTATGTGCTGAACCTAATCCTTATACATTAACAGCAAAAGACACATCGGGACTAAACAATCTGATAGTAATCCATGGTATATTGATTTTTTTAAGGAAAATTTCATTATGTGGTGAATAGACACGGACAACTTCTCATAGCTGAATAAGCATTGATTTAAAGCCTGCTACCATCTGGACGGGACACTTTGTGTTTTATTCTTCAAAAATAAAAAGAGTAATGTAATGTAAGAATGTCATGAAACATTAAGGGGATCATGTCAAGTTTGTGAAATGCAGTTTTTCAAGGTAAATATGAACAGTGCTGCACATTTAATACACCTCTCACCATCCACAGAATAAGCCCAGTGAGTCGGTGCCTTTGTTTGTGTTTGTAAAGTGAGCAGCTGTCCTGCATGGTGACACTGACACAAAGGTTACACGAGGTTTCCGGCAATAGAATTTAAGTGATGTTTAATAGACCTGCAGATGGAGGCACTGAGGATCTGTCCAAGTCTCACAGGGCCAGAGAGAGAGAGGCAGGAATCCAGACACACAGACAGACTTCTGTAAATTAGGTACGATGTGATGTCAAGGCATGACCATCGTACAATTTTAATTAATCTAGACAATTTGAACAAATCTAATCTAATTAACAAAAACTGCTTTTTGAAGTTGCTCTGTGCTTTTGGAGAAGGGCTGAAATGGTGAGACCGTCGCTGCCATTGTCTGGTCGTACTGGATACCAGGGACACACAAAGTTTTTTTCAGATGTCTGCAAACAACTGAGTACATTGTTAGTGAGAGAAACCTACGTTTGACCTGAAACATGAGCGTTTGCTGCAAAAAAAAAAAATGTACAGTTGTCCTGACTAAACACTAGGTGGCACTATTTGTATAAAGAAAATACATCTAGCAAGTACAGTAAAGTCTACTGAAAGGGATGTTTAGCCTATTCCAAGGAAGGCTTTAAATGAACTTGGCCAAAGTCCCACTTCCTTTAGCATAGCTGTACTTCCCACGGCCATCCCATAAGCAGATACAAATAGCGACAGATTTGACAAACAGGAAGACGGAAATGCCCCGAAGTGGCTGTGACCCAGAATGCGTCACCAGGAATGCCAGGATGCACTCCGCTCCAAGCCGTGCCTCTTTGACGGGAATCTCTGCTCTGCTCAGGTCACGTACTGGGTGTTTGGACACTGAAAACATCGCTTTCCCCTCTGAAACTGCCAGAAGAAAAAACACATTTGTTGATTTAATCACTGAGCTAATAATGATCTAAATGCAGTCCTTCACCAAATCCAGTCACATGTGATGGTATCTGTGTTGATGCATGCTTTGGCCTGTTTTAGTGCATTTTCACAGTGTTAAAGTGGCTTGGGGGGGGCAGCTGACCCACCCCAAGCTGTGCTTTAAGGCTGTGTTCTACAACCTTCCTCCTGTATGAAATCATGACTCCAGAAGTTTCTCTGTGGGCTCAGAATCTGCTAAATCCCATTCATGGTTGATTCAGGCCTGCATTTTTCTTTTCAAAAGGAAAACAGTGATGCATCTTGCTAAACAAAAGGGCAGAACAAAGCACTGAGTCTGAATGCACCATGGTCACATTCAGAGCCCCGTCTCTGTGGGAGTGGGGGGGGCTGGTTCATATGCAAATAAGATGATGCCTAATTGGCCAGACGCCGCTGCTGTAAAGCAGAATCAACGTGTGCGCGTCAGCTAACTGCTCAAACTTGCCAGAATGCTGCTGTGACCTTTCGACGTGTCGGCTTGGTGACCCGAGACACGCCATGCGGTTTCTGCCATGACACTTATAGCTGTGTTTCACTTCTTGTTCCAGCTGCAGCTGGCTATTTCACTGCAGCAGCTCCTTCACCTCTATGTCTCCATCCCTACACCATCAACTGCCTCCATACATAAGCAAAAACCTTTTTTTCATCTGAATATATTCCTGAAAATCACCTTGGAACAGCTTATGGCAGACGGCATAGGGCACAAAGCAAGGGGCAACAGGCACTGCACACACTCACACACTGAAGTGGGGGCAGGTTTGTGGCGATGGTTCATCCTGCTGCATGTAGGGAGTGTGTACCCTCTACAGCCAACGCACCGACGCTGCGTTCAAACCCCTAACTGCCCCTGGAGCTGACTGAACTACAGTTATTCTATTTTAATATATTTTATACATGAAGTCTATCAGTGAGCAGTAATAGCGAGGAACGGGGATAATCCTGTGGCCCTTAATGGATGTAGAAATTCCACTTTGACCTGAATTCCGCAGCGGCACGGCTGGCTACGTCAGAGCAGCCCGCAGCATAAACCTCCGCTAGCGCCGCGGCGGGGAGAGCCGCGCCTGGAATGCGGCCGAAGGGATTCCGTTAGCAAAGCGGCTTAGCCAAAGCTCCCGCTCAGGCAAGCAGGACCGCTTCTCTCCATGTCGCTTTTCATTTTGGAAGTGTATCTGCTCGCAAGCACGAAAGAGGAGCTGCCGATGTAGGCTTAGCTAATAAATGTCTTCCCTGATTCCTCGATTTACTCACGCAGCTTTGAACCACATGCAGCTCAACACTAACAAAATCAAAGAGCTCGTCATGGGAAGTCTAAACCATGCTGCTGGATGACAAGCTGGACTGGGCAGACAACACCGCCCATCCTTACAAGAAGACCCAGAGCAGCTGTCTGAGAAGGCTGCGATCATTCAACATCTGCGGTAAACTACTGACAATGTTTTACCAAACAGTGATTGCCAGTGTGCTGTTCTATGCTGTGGTGGGATGGGGGGGCAGTACAGAAGAAGAAGAAGATAGTAACTTCGTGGCTGGACAAACTGATCAGACGGGCCAGCTCTGTGGTTGGCATGACGCTGGACAACCTGGTGACATTGGCTGGGAAAAGGACATTGAATAAGCTGCTGGCTGCTTTGGAGGACGTCAGCCCCCCTGCACACCACCATCAGCAAACAGAGAAGCCTGTTCAGCAGCAGAAGGCTACTTCCCCCCAAGTGCAGCACAGACGTTAAAAAATCCTTCATTCCCCGTATTGCTCTGTACAACTCCACCCTGGGCGGAAGGGGAGGGGGGACTATTTTTATTT
>JAODKF010000047.1:675471-685726 GCA_026779585.1 Mormyrus proboscirostris
CAAATGCTGCCTGCGTTCACCAAGCTGGTCTCTTCCAAATGCTGCCTGCGTTCACCAAGCTGGTCTCTTCCAAATGCTGCCTGCGTTCACCAAGCTGGTCTCTTCCAAATGCATGCTGGACCACAGCCATTTTGTAAAATATTACAGCACACCATGTATTTAAGAAATTTTACGTTAAGATTCACCATAAAGCAGTACAAATAAAGTACAAGTAAAATTAAAAGGTGAAAAAAATGAGCCCAAATACTTCTAAATAATCTAGATCAGGGGTCTCCAACTCCGGTTCTAGAGAGCTACTATCCAGTAGGTTTTCTATCCTACCTGGCTTCTGATGAGCCACACCTGCTCCTGGTATTTACCTGAGAATTATTGTGGTTCATCAAAAGCCAGGTAAGATAGAAAACCCACTGGATAGTAGCTCTCTAGAACCGGAGTTGGAGACCCCTGATCTAGACTGACGAGTGATCTTTGACCACCGTCCTTTCACCTCAAAATCAATTTCATTTAGTAAAGTCTGTTGACCTCGCAGGTACAGAAAACACAGACTGTTTCGTTAATGATTATCCAGCAGAACTGGCTACAGGATGCATGTGCCATCACAGGCAGAAGAACGCCGTGGCGGCTAGAGACAAGACGATGGGGAGGCTGCTGCTTCTGCTCAGTGTTATTGTGCTCATACGGCCTGTAGCTGCGTCGGTACGTAACACCGTACACGTGCACCGCGTCCTGGGCCATGCTCATACGGCCTGTAGCTGCGTCGGTACGTAACACCGTACACGTGCACCGCGTCCTGGGCCATGCTCATACGGCCTGTAGCTGCGTCGGTACGTAACACCGTACACGTGCACCGCGTCCTGGGCCATGCTCATATGGCCTGTAGCTGCTACGGCACGTATCACTGCACACGGGGACCGTGTCCTCGACTGCTTGTGCGGCTTTTAGCTGCCTCAGATTATATCACCTCATACAAGCACCGTGCCCTGGGCTATGCTCTTGTGGCCTGTAGCTCCTGCAGTAGGTATCACTACGCTTTGTCCTGGGCCTGTACTCCTGCAGCCTCTAGCCGCCACGGTACGTATCACCATACACACACACACACACACACACACACACACACTGATGATCTGTGTCTTCTGCGTCATGAGGGGTTTTCTTGTTTTGCAATATCTTTAAAGTTTATATATTTAAAGTTTAAAGTGTGGATTCAGGATCCTTTATTTGCCTGCGATGTGTGGAATGTGCTTAGCTAATAGAAAATAGTTTTATTGTGCTATTCAATTCAAAATTTAAAATTCTGACATAAAAATAACATGCAAATTTACTTGAATTCCATATTTTAAAATTGCTACACTGTCAAACTGTCTTGCAGAGCCTCTTAAATGACCTGAGTGACACCCTCACTGGTGAGTTTCTGTCCCATTCTTGCTCAAAGATCTAGTAAGCTTGTCCTTTGAGTGGCTTAGTTGAGCTTTTACGCCGCCACTGAGAAGCAAAGCGCATCCCAGCCGTATCATAAACTGCTGCTTTTCCATTGTAAAGTATTGTTGCGTGACGACCATCTGATTGGTTGAAAGCACGGAGATATGCGATCTGCATCGGTAAGCATGGATTATCTGAAGGAAAAAAGGGCATATTCTAAGTATCATTCATTATTAATTGTATTGCATATCACCACTCCTACTCCTACCTCCTGCTACTGCAGTCCTCTCTGTAAGGGATTGTAATGATTTTCTTACTTTACAGAAAAGATGAAGGACATTAAATCTACTATTTCTTTTTGTATCTATGCCATCATCATGTCGTCTACCTCTGAGATTTAATTCTGCACATCCCGTCTCTCTCAACCAGCCCATATTGTTAATTCATGAATTGATCTTCTCGTTCACCGGACCTCACTGCCTTTACGTGTAACTGGTCTCTTCTTTGCAGTCTGGGCGTGTGCGTAGTACATATACACGCTATTATGGAGCCCCTATTTAAAACGTAATAGTGACCAGTCAGGCACTTCTCAAAACTATTATTTTGTCTAAAAGGTTGCTCACCTGCAGCTGAGTGCTTTTTTTGGGTGAGCACTATGTCTTACACCCTTTCCAGTCGGACGTCCTCAATGGCGTCCAGTGGGGGCGGTGCAGTGGTGCGGTGGTGCAGTGGTTAGCACTGCTACCTCACAGCAAGCTGGTCTTGGGTTTGATACCTGGGGTCACCCAGGGTGCCTCTCGTGTGTGGAATTTGCATGTTCTCCTTGTGCATGTGCTGGTTTCCTCTCACAGTCCAAAGACATGCAGGTTAGGTTAATTGGCTACTCTAAATTGTCTGTCAGTGTGAATGGGAGTGTGTTTGTCTCTGCTGGCCGTGTGGTGGACTGGCAACCTGCCCAGTGTGTACCCTGCCTCTCCCCTGAAGATGCTGGGATTGGCTCCAGCGTCCCTGTGACCCAAATGGATAATGCGGTATAGATAATGGATGGATGGTCCTCAAAAGGCTGCGCTACTGAAATAGCACTTCTTAAAGTAACTAATGATTTATTAATTGCTGGGGATGCTCAGTGTTAGTTATATTAGAGCTAATTGCAGTTTTCGATACAGTTGATCACTGCATTGCTTTGGGTAGGTTAAAATGACACGTGGGTATTTCAGACAAGGCTCCTCACTTTCTTTTACATCATATTTAGCTGAGAGGATCTTCTCTGTATCTATGGTGGAGTTATCCTACCTGAGCCTGATACTCTCTGGAGTTCCCCAAGCATCTGTCTTAAGGACTTCCTTATTTCCACTATATATCCTTCCTTTAGCTGAGATTATTAATTCTAATAAATCTGATATTCGTATTATTGGTCTTTTAAGTCAAATCAGTTCCGTAATTTTTCTACTTTGGTTTATTGTCTGGCGGAGGTTAGCATGCAGTTAGATGCTAAACATTTATGTCTGAATTCCAAGAAAACTGAGGTTTTAATTTCTACTCCTCCAGATTTACATTCTTTGATTTCTAAAAAGATTACATCCCTTTCACACAAAATCATCTCTGATTTTTGTCTGAGTTTTGATTCTCTTATTCACACGTGCCTTGTTTCTGTCAAGAGCTTTGCCTAGTTTGAGATTTATGTTCTCTTCTGAGGAGTTGGAGATATTGGTTCAGGTTTTTATTTTGTCATGGTTAGATTACAGTAATTCTCTTTATACTTGTCTTCTCACGTCCTCAGACTTCGAAATTCAGCAGCTTGGCTTTTAACAAAAAAAAAGAGGATGTGTCATATTACTTATAATTACATTCACTTCATTGGATTCCTGTTTAATTTAGAATCCAGTTTAAGATATTGCTCCTTACGTTCAGAGCCAGGCCCCGCTCTTCCTAATGGATCTGGTGCGTCCCTACTTGGCTGGCCGTGTTCAAAGGATTCTCACAGACTTGCTAGCAGAAATTAGCAGATAGTAAATCATGATGCATACCATGTGAACAGTAAATAGGCGAAAAGAACCTTGGCTTTACTGAGCCGAACCAAATGCAGTGGAAAACCCAAGTGAGCTGGAACTGGACTGTAACTAGTCCCTCTTCACTGTACAGCTTGGTTCCCGTATGCCAGTGCAAAAGTGCCATGAGGCTTGGTGTCACATGTCAGTGTCTTCAGCAAAGGCAGCAGCAGAATGTTGCCAGGAAAACAGTTAATCTCATGTTCTCATGCCCTCATGGAGAAAGAAAGCTCACCTCACTCTCTCCTGGGACAGCTTTTATTTCCGATCTATTGTCTGAAGATGAAGATGACGGGACAGAGGAGGATGATCTCAGTTTGGACTGGCTATATGACTTACTCGGCCTGACAGGTAAGATATCATACTGGGAGGTCATGAAGGAAGCATTCTATCTCTGGAAGTACAGTTTATATAACCTGGCTGGCACAAGTGTCCTCCGTGTGGTATGAAATCTGCAAAGTGATGTCTGTCAACCCGGGACCTGGCAATACTTCATGTTCATAAAGCCAGGATTTCAGTTATCTTCACATAATTGGGGGCATAGTTTAGTGGGTTCTCTTCATCTCCATGCAACTCCTCTTCCTCCCTCAGATCCTTGCGATCCAAATCCGTGCGACAACAAAGGGGTCTGTGAGGTTGATGGAGGCAACTTCAAATGTGTCTGTCCAGAGCCTTTCCATGGGAAGAAATGCCATAAAGGTACGTGTCACCTCCGGCGTGGAGGCCTTCGTCCCGGCGGGACGGGATCAGCGCAGGCAGATGTGTTGTGCAAATGGAAGGTCACTTCAAATGCTTTTGTGAGTGTTTCTTTCTGTCTGTTTTTCAGTTAAGAAAGTGTGCAAGCGGAGCAGGTGTCGTCATGGTGAATGCGTAATCACCAGCACCCCCCCGTACTATGCCTGCGTCTGCACGGCACCCTATAAGCCTCCGGACTGCAAAATATGTGAGAAACATCAGCGACCGTGAACGTGCCTCGTGGCTGACAGAGAAACATTCTGATGTATCTCGACATCTCTCAACCCTCCTCAGCCTTCCCTTGTGATCCTGACCCCTGCCTGAACGGCGGTACCTGTGTCGAGGGCACTTCCAGCTTCCGCTGTGAATGTCCAGCCAATTTCACCGGGCAGTTCTGTGAAGTCGGTAAGTCTGCACGCTGTACCTCGGTCCCTCTCATTTACCATCACGACTCACTGGTCACTAACCACTGGCGATAATCTGCTGACTGCATGGTGGTTCCAGTTATCTGCTAACTACAGAAGAATTTCGCTCATCCAACTCCTGGAGGGTACTGTAAGTTATATGATGCAGATGCTAAATAGCTTTTGGCATTCTGGCTATGTGTTGCCAGGTCCTGACGATTGCTATGAGCTCAACGGGGAATCGTATCGCGGCTTTGTGAGCAAGACTGAGCAGGGCGATATCTGCCTCCCCTGGAATGCCTACTTCATCATTGTGAGGGGCAACAACCCCCTGCATGAGTACAGCGGGGAAAATGGCCTTGGAACCCATAACTACTGCAGGTCTGTTGTGTAGCTGAATGAAATTAAAATTTATTTGCCATTTGGTAAAGTACAGGTACACTGCAGTTCTATAATTGTTATATGACATATCCTACCTTGCTCTGTTTTTTAAGACACACACAGCTGAGTGTCGAAGCTGGGGTCCACTGGAACATTTCTTTGGGGGGGGGGGGGGGTTAAGGGGCTCAATCGAAGGCCCAACAAACCAGACTATTTTGCCAAGGCTGGGATTCAAACCAGTGACATTGCATCCCACAGCGCCCCCTGGTGTGAGAAAAGCAGCAAAGTGGAGGTTGCGTCCACCCTGCATTTAGGCTCTGCTGGGAAAAAAAAAACATTTTATCTAAAATTTTAGAAAAGGTTGTTCACCTGCAGCTGAGTGCTTTTTTTGGATGAGCACTAAGTCTTAGACCCTTTTCGGTCGGACGTCCTCAGAGGCCGCACTACTGAAACTAAACTAATGGCTGCGGATGCTGGGGAATACTCAGTGTTAGTTATCACTACATTGTTTCAGGTAGGTTAAAATGACATGTGGGTATTTCAGGCAAGGCTGCAACTGCAGATACTGTGTGAGTCTGTAACCATGCCCCCCCCAGGAACCCAGATGGAGACTCTCAGCCCTGGTGCTATATCAGACACAAGAACAAACTGATGTGGGACTACTGTGATACCAGCAAATGTCCTCAGACGGTGAACGTGACAGGTATCTTGGGGCAGGTACCTTGTGACAGGTACCTCGGGGGGCTGGTCAGTAACTTTACTACCTAGTGACCTCCAGAACTAACTCAACTCCTGATCTTACTGATCTCCAAAGCTCCTGTACTAACCCCCATAAGACTGAATGTGGCTGTTTGTCTGCTGAGCTTAGACAAGGAGACAATCGTCAAACCTCCTGAGGGAGACTTTTCCACCTGCGGGGAGCAAAGCAGCGTCTCCCCCCGGATCCTGCGGGGTAGGAAAGCCTTGCCTGGTGCCTACCCTTGGCAGGCCTCATTCCAGGTTCGGGAGAAGGGTTCCTTTGAGAAGTTCAGCCACAACTGTGGGGGTATCCTCATCCGATCCTGCTGGGTTCTGACTGCAGCCCACTGCATGTGAGTGCGCCTTGTTCCTTGCATGCCATTGTGCCTTTCTCACTATATGCCGCTGCGCCTTCCTCCCTGTGTGCCAGGGGGCCTTCCTCCTTCTGTGCCAGCTCACCTTCTGCACTGTATGCCAGTGCGCATTCCTGACAACCTACCAGTGCAGCTTCCTCCCTTCGTGTCAGTGCACCTTCTTCACGCCATGTGCGTGTGCTTTCCTTATTGTGTGCCAGTGTACCTTTTTCACTCTGTTCCAGTGAGCCTTCCTTGGTGCTTGCCAGTCCACCTTCCTTACTCCATGCAAGCGTGGCTTCCTCACTGTGTACCAGTGTGCCTTCCTCCCTCCATGCCAGTGTGCCTTCCTCCCTCCATGCCAGTGTGCCTTCCTCGCTTCATGCGACTGTACCTTCCTCACTATGTGCAGGTGTGCCTTTCTCCCAGTGAGCCAGTGTCCTTCCTTGCTCTCTGTGAGTATGCCTTCCTTGCTGCATACCAGTGCTCCTTCCTCACTGCATCTCAGTGCACCTTCCTCACTGCATTTGAGTTTGCGCGTCATGCTCCATGTGTGACACTTAACTGCAGGGCTGGGCCCTCTGAGCACAGTGGTCAAACCTTTGCAGTAGTGTCTCTGTGTTAACCTGTGTTCTCTTGTAGTGAGGAGCACAATGACATGAGGGTTGTGCTGGGCGCTATGAACATCGAACGAGAGGATCCCAACTCCCAGACTTTGAATGTCGTAGAGGCTATAATGTATGAGAAGTACCGTGAAACCTCCAGTGCCTTGTACAACGACATTGGTGAGATTGTCATTCTTACACGTTTAGGTGTTTCATTTGCATATTTATAAAGCAAGATAGTTTTGCTGTTCAAACTCAGGCCTCATGTTGCCCTCACACCTGACTCCACTTACTGACTACTCACAGATACTACAAGAAGGCTTCACCCGCTATCTCAGTTAAGGTTTTTTCCATCCCTGCGACTCGGTGTCTCTGGGCATTTTCTTTCATTGGTATGAGGAGGGGGGTGATCACAAGGTGCGTGTAGCAATGACCCAAGTCTCACCTCAAACCGCTCAGCTCTGCTGAGACTGCAGGATGTGCACGGTCACTGCGCCAATGAGACAGACTTTGTAAAGACAGCCTGCCTGCCGGACAGAGCTTTCGAAGATGGGATTGAGTGTAGCATCTCCGGCTGGGGAGCCACAGAGAAGGGTGAGTGTTCATGACGGACTCACTGTTTTTCTTACTCTCAGTGTCTTTGTTTCTCTCATTCTGAATCTGTTTCTCTCACACTCCCTGTGATGGTTTCTCTCACACTCTGAATCTCTGTGTTTCTCTCACACTCTGAATCTCTGTGTTTCTCTCACACTCCCTGTGATGGTTTCTCTCACACTCTGAATCTCTGTGTTTCTCTCACTCTCTCGATCTCTGTGTTTCTCTCACACTCTGAATCTCTGTGTTTCTCTCACACTCTGAATCTCTGTGTTTCATTCTCTGTATGTTTCACACTATGTGTCTCTGTTTCTCTATTTGTCTCACACATCCTATATCTATATTTTCTCACACTATCTCTGTGTTTCTCTCACACTCTGTATCTGTTTCACACTCTGTATGTCTTTCTCTCACACTCCCTTCATCGGTTTCTCTCACACTCCGTATCTCTGTAATTCCCTCACACTCTCTGTATCTGTGTTTCTTTCATACTCTATCTTTGTGTTTTGTCACACTCTATGTTTCTCTCACTCTTTCCCTGTGATTCTCTCACAATCTGTACCACTGTGTTCCCCTCACTGTCTGTATCTCTGTTTTTCTCACTCAGCATCTCTGTGTTTCTTTTACACTCTCATATCTCTGTGTTTCTCTCACACTCTTTATCTCTGTGTTTCTCCATAACAGCTCATGCCTCCAGCCAGCTCCTTCATGCCAGAGTGGTTCTAATCTCCCAGCAGCGCTGCATGGGGGAGAAGGTTTATGGGGACCTGTTGGATGACAGCATGTTCTGTGCTGGAAACATGAAGGGTGGTGTGGACTCCTGCCAGGTCCGAGTCTGTCTGTGTGTGTACAGTGTGTGTGTGTACTGTGTGTGTGTGTGTGTGTCTGTGGGAAGCATGTGCACAGTGTGTGTGTCTCTATAGTTACACACTCACACACTCCATGATAACTAGCGCCTCACTATCGACACAAGCATCCAGCAGAGCTGTTCCCTGTGCAGGGTGACTCTGGTGGGCCCCTGACGTGTGAACGTGACGGGCGGCACTATGTGTACGGAGTGGTCAGCTGGGGTGACAGCTGTGGCCTGAGGAACAAGCCGGGCATCTACGCCAGGGTCACTCACTTCCTCGACTGGATCAGCTCTAAGTTACCCGCCCTGTAACCTGAGCATGCTGAGTTAGTAATCACCATTAAAATCAGCCGGCTCTTTGCACCGATACCAACGACGTCTGCTTCTGCCTGTGCTGTGTACCTCCTGCTGTTAATTGAGATTTGTGTTCATGAGCAGCCTGGTAAGGACTCTGACGCTGTGTTATCATGCTGCAAAGTGATAAGAGCTCATCTTTTACTGCAGGGGGTGTCGTGGGGGGTGTATATACATGAAATAAATCCCTGAATATCGATCGCACAAAAGACTTTATTAGCAGAAACCTAAAGCGAATCCCAGTGAGGTTACAGCACACACCTGACAGATGAGCCTGTTCCGCAATGAGCTCCTGGAAGCTCCTGGAAGCTGAACATGGGCCTCACACACAGACATCCATCAGCTGACCCCTGACCAGCCCTAAAACCTCACCCTTCATCCTGCTTCCCAGCCCTCATGCTCTGCTCTGACCACATTCTGCAAGCCCTCAGTCCCAATCCTCTCCTTGGGAGCTAAAATATCTGAAGACACACTGATAATTCCCAAACTGGGCTCGCTGTAAACACTCGGGATACAAATGGCGATGTTACAAAAGCAAAGGTGGCTGTGAGTGGGGGGTGGGGGGTGGGGGGTGATCTACTTGGTGGTCTTCTTCACCATATGGATGGTCTTCATCCTCTTCACGTGAAGGACCTCCATGGCATCAGGGTTCACGGCCGGTTGCTGGAGCTCCTCTGTGTCCTCCACCACTGCCATCTGTTGCTGCTGCAGCATGGTGAGAGAGACACTGATCTGCAACTGATAAGAACCAGCGAAGAACCAGCGACCTGCTGGAGCTCTGGCCTTCAGTGCTGCCGCAGTATGAAGGGAACCCAGGATACTTGGCAATCTCATTCATGTTTTGTTTATGACACTGATAGCAGATCACTGTATGCGCAGTCTGGTCGCTTTTCCAGCAAACCAGGTAACGCATTTTTGGTACTTCGGAAAAGTACCACAAGTACGATACTTCAGGGTTTGGTTTTCCACTGGTGTACAAACTGCTACCATCACTGAATGACATCACAGCACGAGCCAGGGTATTTTGTATTGAATCCATAGAATATATAGTTTATTATATGGCAGGACTTTGTGCGAATTAAATAATAACATTGCGTGCTGTGTACATGCAATTCTCACATTATAGTGAAGGGGATTTAAGTTTCACTAAAATATCTTTACTCTGCCATAGGAAAAAAAACTTCAAATTTTGTGATTTTAATGATTATTCCTTTTCAGGGTTTTCATCTAGTGCATATTTAAAAATCAGTTTAAAATTTCCCTCCGCTACTTTTGCATAAATGCTGCACACGTTCTCTCAGACAATCATCATCATTTTTATCCTTGCTGTTTAAATCACTTCCAAATGGGTGCGTTACAAATTTATGCTTGACTCCATTTTTGCAGTATTTATTCCAACAAATCTCACTGCAATATTTTTACATTTTCCAATACAGTGCGACTTTATTTAAATGCTTAATTTCTTATGCAGTCCTGATTTTGTGTCTGTTCCTCCAACCAAATACATTATTGTTACTTTCATTTTTCTTTGTTTTCTGTTGATTTCTGAGTCCGTAATTTTTTTGAAGATAGTGGTCGCATTACGTTTCAAAGGTTTGCTATTTGCAAAACCAATGTACCAAAAAAATACCCCAGCTGGTTCGGCACTTTAGGTATCGAAACTCTTGGTTCTGGTACTCGACCGGAAGTCAAAGGAAAAGGTAAAGTAGCAGAAGTACCGTATAAAAATTATGGTGTCTGATGTGGTGGAAAAGCACCCTCTGTAAATCAGAAA
>JAODKF010000047.1:690196-711937 GCA_026779585.1 Mormyrus proboscirostris
TGAAGGAGTCACGCTCTGGTGTGTTCCTGTTACTGAAGGAGTCACGCTCTGGTGTGTTCCTGTTACTGAAGGAGTCACACTCTGGCTTGTTCCTGTTACTGAAGGAGTCACGCTCTGGTGTGTTCTCATCACGGGGGGAGTCACACTCTGGCGTGTCCCTGTTACTGAAGGAGTCACGCTCTGGTGTGTTCTCATCACGGGGGGAGTTACGCTTGGGTGTGTTTCCATTGCAGTGGGAGTCATGCTCACGCCTGTTCCCAGCATTTTCCTGTCACTAAGCGAGTGATGCTCAGATGTGTGTGTTCCCATCAGAGAGGGAGTCATATTCAGGCGTGTGCGTGTTCCTGTGAGGGATGGAGCACCGCTCAGGGGTGTGTGTATCCATCGGGGAGCCAGGCGGCCGTACCGGTCAGATCACAGCATCTCACCTCGTTGCTGATCTTGTTGCTGAACTTCGCATGGATGATGTCTGGCGAGTCGGCGACAGAGGTGTGCTTGAAGCAGAACGGCTGCTGCCGGTATTTCCTCTAGCGTGGAGCAGTGACAGGCAGTTAGACCGAATGCAGCATTTTAACCGCCAATTTACAGCCTGGAAGTTGCCAATTAATTCCCCAGAGGTTCCGTCTGAACTGCTCAGCTTGATAAAATCACTTTGGACAAAGAGGACGGTTAAGCAGCAAAATAATTTTAATAAAAACTGGATCACTGAAGGGAGCTTTTCATATGTGCAAATGCTTAACATCGATTAATCCTGCATGTTAAAATTATACTTATGAAAGAACCAGAAATCTGTGGGTCACATCTGCTAACTAGTAAAGCTGCCCATCTCAGAGTAAGGGTCACTGCACTGAACACAAAAAGTGAGGTAACAGTAATGTGCTGATTCACCTCGCTGATGAGGTCAGAGGCGCGTTTGGACCCCTCGATCTGCACGGCACCGGTGCTGATCCAGGCTGCCCCCCGCAGGAAGTTCAGGTCGGATCTGTAGTGTTTCTGTAGGGAAGCAGACATTGAGCCGATGGGATCTACATTCACATTGCCCACTGCATTGAAGCATGTCTTCATGAACATTTAAGCCATTTTCTCTGCATTAACCTTGGGAATTTCATCCTGTAGCCAAACTAGGCTTCTCAAATTGTTGTCAGGGTATTTATTTATGAGTTTAGCTTTGTGCTCAAAAGCTCATTTCTCTAATACTTGCATATCATACTTTGATGTGTTATAAAGTCCAATTTTACACATCTCCCTTCCTGCACATCTCCCTTCCTGCACCTACTGACCAAACGTGGAACGTATGGTGAAGGGATATGCAGCAAGGGAGCATGCAGTGAGAAGCATACAGTATGGGAGAGTGCAGTGAGGGGAGCAATGCAGTGAGGGATTGTGGAGTGAGGGAACGTGCAATGAAGGGATATGCAGTGAACGAGTATGCAGTGCGTGAAAAGTGCCGTGAGAGACTGTGCAATGATGGACTGTGCAGTCAGGTAGCATGCAGTGAGGGGACGGCACCTCGCTCTGCAGGATGGAAGCCCTCTTTGCAGCCTGCAGCTTTAGATCATCGGGCAGGGCGGTGTAGTTATGCAGGGTCAGCCGGTACTCCTTATCACTGATCAGAGACTGGGCCTTCTTGGCATGGATCACCTCCAGCATGTCCATGGACTGGTGGAACTGGGAGAGCATCTTTGTAGACTTCCTTTTGTACTTGAGCTGGGGATGAAGGCAGTATCCATAAGTGAGTGGAGGAGCTAGGAATTGAGCCATCCTAGAAATGTTTGAACAGAGTTGTTTGCTAGGCAACAACAGAATAATAATTCCATGAGGTAGCTGCTGTTGTACCCTGAGCCCTTCAGCACTTTCATCCAGCCATGTACGTATGTAAAAAGCTCCCTGCCCTGGAGATAAATGGTATTCACTGTAAGCACATTCACACAGGAACCTTTTTCCAGAACCATTTTGTGTTCACACCACAGTAACTTGGCCCAATTGTAGAGAATGGAATTATTTTGTGCCCCAATTACATTTAATGCATTAATAAATTCCTTTTTATTTGCATTTCTATTTTTCTGCCTAGGGAAATTTGATCAATATTCAATATGATTTTGTCTAATATCGCTGCCGCTTACCAGTGGGATACGTTACTCCATTTTTTATTCTGTGGAAAAGTTCTGCTGGCCAGATTTAATAACACTTCATAAACATGTTGTATAAATAAAATATAAATGAAAGGATCTGTTCCGTTTTGATCACGATCAATCCCCCCAATAGCCAACATAACGATTTGTTCATCCTCCATTGCTTTGGGTTGGCAGTACACTTTCGTATGAAATTATGTGTAAAGTTTAACATACAAGCTTTTGTGTCTCCCATGCTTCTTTAGCATAATGGTCCCAGTTCCTGTTGTGCGGCGTGAAAGTGACACATCGAAGGAGCTACAAAAGTGCCAGTTCACACAGCCAAGGAACCAGGACCAGGTTCAGGAACTTAGATGTGAAAGCACCTCACGCTGTGAGTCTGGGGTGGAGCAAAGCAACTTTAACCTGTCACTTTACAGACTGTCTCACCGCCACTCACATCACTTTGTAGTTCTCCAGACCGAACCACATGGCTCATGTTGATGTCGTCTTGCACCCTCTTCAGGCCGATCATGTGGCCCTTGCTCTTCTCAAACTCCTCCTTGTACTTATGCTACAAACAATCACATTGGGTGGAGCATTAGACTTTGACCTCGCATCTCTCACATCCCTCACATCTCTCACATCCCTCACGTCCCTCAAATAATTATTCTCGCCAAACGTGAAGGCCTTTCTCCACCTCTGCCCATTTTTCCAAAGGAAACACATGCAGAATGTTCCTGAGACGTACTCACATCATTGAGGATGTCTGTGGATGCTTTTGCCGCTTGGAAAGGTATAGCATCCAATCGCAATTTATATCCAGTGTTCCTGAGCTTGGTCCAGGACTCTTTATAGCGTGTCTGTGAGGAGGAAGGCTTGCCTCAGTATAATGGAGTCAATTACACCTAATGAATTACCTGAGGTTAATAATAACAATTGCACATAGACAATTACCTGAGGTTAATAGTGCCAATTGAATTACAAATAGAGAATTATCTTAAGGTTAATTGCACTAAATACAAAAAGAAGTGACTCTGGTCATTAACCTTACTCTCTGAGTAAGTTTGTTCTTCCACTTTTACATGTTTAATCTTTTGTATTGTGTTGTATAAAAATCTGGTTAATAGCATAAAGAAATAAAGAAAAAGCCACCTTGAGGCACCTCCACCCTCAGAATCTCTCTACACTATGTTGCCCAACATAAGTCTGCTTCATCTCTGCACCCACTGATACACACGACCCAAAGAAAAGGGCAGGTCTGCGGCTCACCTCACTGAGATTCATGGCGTTGAGTTTGGCCTGGATGTGTTCAGGTAGCTCGCTGGTCAGGGTATAGTGGTGCTTAATATTCTCCCCCTTCTCCCGATACAGTCTCTGTAAAATAAGCGCTTGTGAGTGGTACAGTCTGTTCCCCCTCTTCAGCTTGTGATTGGTACAGTCTGCTCCCCCTCCACAGTGTCTTTTATTTCACCATTCTGTGTACTGTGTTTTGTATGTGTGACTAGTTTAGTTTGTCTTACTCTGTGTGTGTGTAGGGGGGGGGGGGATGGCATAGATCACATTTGAGGACCAAATAGTCCCCAAAGTGTAATAAAACCTGAAATTTCCCTACTTTTGAGTACATCTTTTGAGGTCCCCATTTGGATTTATAAAAAAAGCAAAAATGCCAAAAGTCTTGTATTTGGGTTGGCTTCTTATGGTTAAGGTTAGGGATGGGTAGAGCTTAAGGGTGTCGTGATTGGGATTAGGGTTTTTCCCCATAGAAATGAATGGATGGTCCCCATTTAGATAGGAAGACCCATTTATGTGTGCGTGTGTGTGTGTGTGTGTGTGTGTGTGTGTGTGTGTGCGTGTGTGCGTATGCATGTGTGTGTGTGTGTGTGTGTGTGTGTGTGTGTGTGTGTGTGTGCTAATTCTGCATTTGTGTGTCTCTGTGTGAGAGCCGCCCTGAGAGAACGGCAGCACCCTCACATCTATGGCCTGCTTGTTGCTGATCTTGGCCTGGACCATCTCTGGTGTATCCTCCACGCTGGTGAACTTCAGGGCGCTGACCTGCTGCCGGTACTTTTTCTGGGAAATGAAAATAACCAATGAGCCCCTCATAACTGTCACCGCAGTTGCTTGTGTAACATTAACTGAATGCCGGGCAGCTGATTCTAAATGCAGTGATGGAATACAGGGTCCCCAGCAGTCTGGCCTATGCCACGATCACACCACTGGGTGGCAGTATTATTTCCTTTGGGCCTTGAGGTACCAGAGACGAGATATTTTCCAGGAAGCTTTAGCTGGGACCAAGTCACGGTATATTGAAAGCAGTCTATTTAAATCCAGTGAAGCAGAAGGCTGTTTAATGTTATGAATGACAGATCTAGCAGGTTATCTGCACATGAGCACATTTCAGTCTCGGCATCCATCAGCTGTGCATACAGACACTCACTGTGGATGACAGCAAGCTGGCCCTCGACCCTCACAGCTACTGTCAGTGTTCTGGGCGTATAAGCAGCACTGTGAGTGCTGTAGTGTGTCGGTGTCTTTACCTCACTGGCCATGTCCGTGGCCTTCCTCGCCTGCTCTACATCGAGCGACCCTGCAGTTACCCAGCCGACACCTTTCATCCAGTTCAGGTCTGACCGGTACAGTTTCTGTCAACACGAAGCAGGCAAATTCAAAATCACTGACATTCAAGCTACCCTCATGGGGAACAGCAGCATGCCTGCCGGGGTCACGGCGCAGCAACGGAAGGTGGCTGGCAGCGTCACGGCTAAAGAATTACAGCTAAAGGCTAGGGCTAACATTTCATGGTATCTAGCTATGTGTTGGGACTCACTGATCAGCTAAATGCTAATGCTAACAGCCCAGAGCAACGTGCTGTATGTGGGACACACCTTGTAGCCAAAGGCTATCGCTAACATCCCTGTGTGCGCGGGACTCACGTCACTCTGCAGGTTGTAGGCCTTCCTGGCCCAGGTCACCGCCATGTCGGTGGGAAGGCTGGTGTACTGGTGCAGCACACTGCGGTAGCTTGTGTCCGTGGCCAGGTCCTGGGCCTTGCGGGCGTGACTCAGGGCCATCATGTCCAGTGAGACGCTATATAAGGTCTTGGAGTCCTTGTATCTTTGCCGGTAGTCGCGGTCACTCTGCAGCCGTGACGCCCAGGTAGCGTGAGCTAGTTGGGAGTCCTCTGACACTCCCTTCACTCCTACCATCTTGCCCTTTGTCTTCTCGTACTGCTCCTTGTACTTTACCTGGGGGCGGGCAGTGACTTACTGATGTGAGCTGAGGGTGACCTCACCCTGACCTGTCTGTCAGTGGCCTGGAAGTCAGACCCCAGCAGGCTCCCTGGCTCACCACAGGGGGGTGTGTTCTGCTGGTTTATAACACCCTTACCGGGAGCATATGTGTAAGGGGTGATTAAACCCTCTGTAGCCTCTTTCAATCCTCACTGCATTTGGTCAGCATTAGATTTGCAGTGGTGGTAAAACATTTATGTCCCCGTTAATGACTTTTATTTTACCACTTTTTCAAGCTTTTCTTACAGCTTCTCTCTGACAGGAAATCTTAACCCTTCCGACTGAAAAAATGGGCTGGTCTACCTGGAGAGAGCAAACGATGAGCTCATGATCACGCATCTTCTAATCCTGGCGAGTACAGGATGCCGCACCACAAGACATACGTGGCGAGGTCACGACAGTGGAGACTCACATCACTGGCGAGGTCACGCTTGGCTTTGGCGGTCAGGATGGACAGTGCGTCCATGCGCAGCTGGAATCCCTTGTCCCTTCGCTGCTCCCAGCTGCTTCTGTACACTTTCTGCAGGAGACAACGGAAAAATGACAGTGTGGAAACTAGTTTGTTAAAAGGGCTACAACATTCATACAAGCTATAAGAATTGTATGCTTTTCCTGGACTATATCACGCAGATTATAATCACTGCAGACTATATTGGTGCTAGGAGCAGCTGTGGCCCAGACCACACTGTAAGGACACTGGGGGAATGATTGCAGTCAGTCTTACCGCACTCAACAGGTCAGCGTTGGCCTTGGCCTGCAGAAACAGTGGCTCGTCTTTGCTCATGGTATACTGGTGTAACACCTGCTCCGTGCCAGCCCTGTATGCCAGCTGGGTGGGGCAGAGGACCATAGGATGGTAACATCACACTGCAATGCACCGCTGCTAGGAAAGACACTCACTGCAATGGAGTGCAGTCACTGTATGGTTCACAAGGACCCCCAGGATCACACTGCACTACACTGACTGAGTACACTGTATATGAAGGCTTTTACAAGTGCCCAAGTGTCTCTTTGGGAGGTGAGTCCAGAGTCGGCAAGCAGTGACTCTCACCCCACTCTGAAGCTCCTGACTCTTCTTCGCATGTTTGATGGAGGGGGTGTCAGCCACCTGGGTGAACTTCACTTGGTCCACCCTCTGGCGATACTTTTTCTGAGCAAGGCAGAAGGCAGACATAGGCTTCAAGCGACGAAGAATATCTCAGTGTGCCTGTGATTCGGCCGTGAAGTTTACCATGGTAAACAGAGCCGCTTCCCGCGAAAACCGGGCCCATACAGAAGCACAGACACTCACCTCGCTCAGCAGGTCCCCGGCCTTCTTGGCCTGTCTGACATCCAAGCACCCATCTGCCTCCCAGCCTACCCCTTTCATCCAGTTTAGATCAGAACGGTACTGGTTCTGCCAAAGAGTCCAAGGGAGAATCATGCTTTAGGAGACTCTAATGTATATGTTGACAGACCCACGCGCCAGTTTCTCCGCTGCCTCACCTCACTCTGTAGCTCATAGGCCTTCTTAGCCTGCTGCACCTTCATGTCGTCCGGCAGCACTGTGTACTCGTGGAGCCTCTTTCTGTAGTCCAGGTCACTGGCCAATGCCTGGGCCTTCTTGGCCTGGCTGAGCTGCATCATGTCCAGGGAGAGGTGGTACTGACCCTGGTTCTCCTTAAAGCCTTTCTTGTAGGCCACCTGAGAGGACACATGCAGCAGTAAACTGGGAGATGAGAAAATGATTACGTAATCCTAACTCATTATGAAAATGCTTGTTCTTGGAGTGTTTCTCCGTTGGCAAAATTCCAGTGCCCACACTCATTCTACAGTCCCTCTGTCACTGCACATACATTACCTCACTGTTCATCTTGGCCACGTGGAGAGAATGCAGTGTCTTGGAGTCACTAACGTTGACGCCAACAGCCTTATCCTTGGTTTTCATGAATGATTCTTTGTACTTTATCTGTTAAGATGACACACACAAGTCCAGTACACTTCCATGTGGAAATTTCTGAAACTCAAATAGGATAAAATAAGATATCAGCTTTGACTACCGGATTTACACTGAAAGCCCAAGAGTTCAGCCTGATTTATACTTGTACATTAAGGCCACTCTGTGACCTACGCAGGGGCGTCAGAAGCATTTTGAATGTGGTGAGGACACACTGACGTAACACTAATATTTTATGTTAAATGTGGGGGAGGTCCAAACGAATAATTATGAAATGTGAGGGGGGCACGTCCCCCTCAGATTTAATGGCAGCGGCGCCATTGTGAGTATCCATTTATCAAGTCCTGGTTACAGTTGTGTTGCTCCAAACTTCCCGTAGGAAAATTTGGAAAATTTAAAAATTTAAAAAGTTAAAGTAACTTTTTATGCATTTTCCCTTCTGGAGTTACTGTCTGTACTACTTTTTTATTATTTTTGTAGTCTTGTAAAGTATGAATAAATGTAATGGAGGTAAAGCAAAGTCACTGCTGTCATCCTCAGCTCCAAAGCTATACCGTACTTATGGCGTCGATTCGACGCAAAAGTATGATTCATCCTGGAAGTGTGATTCTGTCCCACTGCTTTAACCTTATGACAACTAACAAACATATACAAAATCACCCATTGAAGTTTGTAAATGCATGCTCTCTCTCTCTCTCTCTCTCTCACACACACACACACAAATGGGTTACAAGCAGATGACATGTTTTGTTGCTGTGTACTGTGTGTTGCGGTGTGTCAGCAATAACAATTAATCACTAATCAACGAAACACACACACACACACACTGACTTACATCACTGGCCAGATCTCGGGATATCTTCGCGGCCTTGATAGGCAGTGTATCCGCAGTCATGTCACATGCCTTGGATTTTGTCTTCTCCCAGTCCTCCTTATATTTTATCTGTGGGGCCGGGGGTGTGTGGGGGGGGGTGGAGTGGTTGTGGGTTAATCACCTACCTGCACTGTTACATATAAATGTTCACAGATTTCATAGCTTGGAGGCCATAGTTCCAAACTTAGGACCATAAAATATCAAGCTGGCTGCTTACATTGCTATACAAATCAGCATTAGCTTTAGCAGCTCTGATCTGGGGGAGGTCTTCTGGCAGAGTGTACTGGGTCTTGGTCTTCTCGTAATTGGCCCGGTAATTCAGCTGTGGTAAGACAAACACAGCATATCAGTCTACTATTGGCAGTGTTCAGACACCAGAACAGTGCAAGAGTAACAGGAAACAATGGGAGTATGTGGACCAGCCACCAGAATTCCGCTCGTGCACAGGAATGCCATAATAGTGACAGGAAACCACAAGAAGATCGCACGAGTACCAGAATGCCATAAGAGTGACAGGAAACCACAAGAAGACCGCACGAGTACCAGAATGCCATGAGAGTGACAGGAAACCACATAAATACCGCTAGAGAACTAGAATGTCATGAGAGTGACATAAAACCACAAAAGTTTTAGAACACCACTATACCACTAGAATTGCATAAAACAGAATAACATGAGAACACCAGAATATCTCAAGAGTACTGGAATATCTATCATAGTCCAGCTGTTGAAAAGCTCCACACCTGACCACCAGTGAGCCAAACCAGTAGCTGATCTCATAATTTGGTCCAAGTGACAATAAAATAAAGCATCGAGTTTTTACAATAACACATGGCTGACATGCCTGACCAGCTCTGCACACTGAACTTCTGCTCTGCACACTGCACCTCTGCTCTGCACACTGCACCTCTGCTGTTACTTGTTATCACATTGCACCATGCACCATGCACCAGGGCACTTACATCACTGAGCTGCTGAGAGTTGATTCTGGCCTGCACGATGTCTGGGGTGTCTGTCACTGAACTGTACCTCAGCTTGTCGATGTGCTGTCTGTAGTTCACCTGTATTAGTTAGTGGAGGAAGTTTCGTAAAATGGCAGTGTTGCAGAACACTCCTCTCTTGACCATAGGCTACATTTCCCCCTTTTGCGATAACATCCATAAGGCAGTTCTTACTCCAGTTACCAGTTGGAATGTTTCACAATTTGTTTGCACGAATGACCTACAACCCTCAATGTCCTCCCGGCATGCTGTGCCTTATGTGCCAGCAGACTTACATCCTTCAGTGGCTCCAGTTTCTTCTGTGTTTGGTAGGATGGGGTATTGGTGGCTGGGTAGTTGTACTCTGTCTGCTCAGCCTTCTCCTGCTCATACTCTGACTTATAGGCGATCTGAAAGATATGATTTATCATAGGTTACCTCCTTGCAGCCCCTCCCACAAATACAAACAGACTCCGCCCTCATCACAGGTAAAACACAACACCCCATTGTAGGGAGGCGGGTCTTACGTTGCTAGCCAGCTTTCGCACTTTCATGGCGTGTGCGGTCTTCCTGTCCAGACCAGAGCCTTCATAGTGCCCCTTTATGTGGTTCGCATACTTCTCTTTATATCTGATCTGCAAAGGGCAGCAGCAAAGCAGATGAAGCCTTTGCCTTCGATCCTGGGGTTACATGTGCGATCAGCTAGCCATGCATCCTGGTGCAAAAGGCACATGGTGAAGAATTGTGTGCTTCTCAGAAGGTTCACTCGTGGCTGTATACATAGGTCCGCGATGCTCACGTAGTCATGTGTTTTACTCTTTTCGTGGTTTCGTCTTGCGTTTCGTGAGGATTTCATGGAGCATTTTGTTGACTACGTTTCACTGATCTCAGCAATTGTGCGTTTCTGCCGCAGAGCACAACGTATCATATGACGCCGTAAATATCATGATGTCCCAAGAACAGAGTTATTCTTGACCCAGTCGGAGTACCAGAGCGATGGATGTGAGTGATATATTTGGGTATCAGGCTCATTCCCGCGCTGCAGGCTTCGTTTCCGTACTAAAGCAGGGCTCACATTTTGTGGGAAATACTCATAACATAACTCCAGCCCATAATATATCTATGACAGACAATCATACTGGGATACTAATAATACTTGGGGGGTGCTCGGATTTATGGCCCAGTAGTTGAGGTAACAGGGAAGTACAGCATCACAACTCACATCACTGGTGAAGTTGGACATCTTAGATGTGTTCTTGAATTGCGGCGTCTCACAGTAGTTGATGCTGTGTCCTTTGGTGCTCTCCAGATCCTTCTTATACTCAACCTGGAGACCATTGCAGATGAATAAAGCTCAGTTGGTGCAGAAGCAGCTCCTGCAAGCCCATGGCTCCTACCTTCACGCCAATCTCATCGCCTTCAGACCACCTACCTCACTGACCAGCTTGTTGATCTTACGCACAGTCTTGAGAGCTAGGTTGTCCTCAGCGGTCAAGGTGTGGTAGTGAGCCTGGCCTTTCATCTTGGACAGGTCCTGCTTGTATTTTAGCTGCGGAAGAGTACAAGGACAGGCACTTTGGTGCCAGCAGCCCAGGCAGACTCTCATGTGGGGCGATACATGAAGGTAAAATTCCTACAGCATGAGCAAACACACCAAACGAACAGACGCCACTAACTGTCCACCAGTGTGTGATGTCACCGCATGCCATACCTGTCCGCCTGATGTCAGTGACAGCGGGAGAATGACGACTATCCACCCCACAGACTCACAGGCTAACAATGACAGACTCCAAATCGGAGTGACATTTGCCTTTAGGCAAAAACATCATGTGTGATATTGCTATTATTGTGCCTAAGTGGGGTATATGGCGTCATGCTTGTCATCAGAAGATTGCCAGTTCAAATCCTAGGGATGGCAGAGTGACATCACCGTTGGCCCCCTGAACAAGGCCGTAAACCTCCCAGTTCCTACAAGGCCTGGCTGACTCTGCTTTTTAGTTGTACTTTGCTTTGGATAAACAATTCTGCTAAATAAATTAAATGTTATTATTATCATCAGTTTTTGTGATTGCGTCTAGGATGTATGATGGATCACTTTATGATCCTCTCAGTTAAAGGCAGTAGGATGTATGATGGATCACTTTATGACCCTCTCAGTTAAAGGCACCTTTTGGGATTGTTTCTAGAAAGTGCTAACAGACAGATCCAAAAGCAGCTGCACAGTGTGGGCGGTAAAGTTATCATTAGCGTTAGCGTTAGCGCTAGCCCCGTACTCACATCGCTCGCCAGATCGTGGGCTTTCTTAGCCAGCTGGTAGGCCGGCGTGATCATGGCGGGAAAGCTGCCCTTCCCTCTGTGCTGCTCGTATTCCTCGGTGTAGGTGTGCTGTGAGAAGGACCAGCATGGTCAGTGATGATAGACAGCACTCACACTTACATAGACACTGGCTTGGGGAATTCAGCTATAGGCGCTGAGCTCTACATCCAGTCGCTTGAGTGATCATGAGCCCAGTGTGGCTCATCCCGCTTCAGTACTGTCATCCAGACATCGCACCCCACCTGGCTGAAGTTCTCTGCGTTTTCCCGAGCGAGTGCAAATTCCATCGTGCCGGCCTCAGAGCTCCCCTTGCCCTTCAGCTCCCTCTCATACTTCTCGTGGTACTTCACCTGGAACAGGCCGTTCAGAAGCATCGTTAAACATATCAGCTCCCTCCACGTTGACTTGGGGAACTGCTTATGTATGTCCATGCTTACATCACTGGCCATCTCTCCAGCTTTCTTGGCAGCTTGGTACCCAGGCGTGAAGTGAGCTGGGAAGCTGCCTTTTCCTTTCTGCTGTGAATATTCCTCTGTGTAGCTTAACTGCAAGTACACATAGAAACCAGTACAATGCAAGTGCCATGCATTTCATATCTATACAAGCTACAAAATGTACCAATGAAGTATGAGAAGAAATTCCGCACCTCTCCACTCCCCATTCCACACCTCTCCATCCCTCCATTCCACACCTCTCCATCCCTCCATTCCGCACCTCTCCACTCCCCCATTCCTACACCCTTCACCTCTCCATTCCACACCTCTCCATCCCTCCAATCGAAACATCTCCACCCCTCTATTGCACACCTGTCCAATCTGCTCCTCTCAATTCAATTCAATTCAACTTAACTTTATTTATATAGCGCATTTTCACAACATTACAGTGTCTCAAAGCACTTTACATTATCCCTGCCCAAAGCCCCCAGACAGCAAGCCAGAGGCGACAGTAGCAAACTAAAGCCCCCCAGACCCAAGGAGGGAGCCCATCCTCCAGGGGTCTCTCCAAACTACACCTCCCCACTCCTCTATCCCACATCCATCCCATCTCTGCAACCTATAATTCTCCACCCCTCTATTCCATACCACTTGACCACTCACCCCTCCACGCCTCCTCACTGTTCACATTCAATTCCACCTGGGTAACAGCTTGGCTTGTGGACAGAAAAGACCACGCGATGGAGACTGGAGCAAAACCATCAGTGGTGCTGCGAACCTGGAGCTCACTTTGCACTCCGTGGATTCCAGCCTATCCACTTTCGCAAATGATCAAGACGTCTAACCTCTTCCTGAAGGGGTTCACAACGGCCACTGTCATACAATCCCTTCGCACTTTCCTACTCCGCGTGTGAGTGGGCACGACTCCCCCCTTCCCCATGTGTCCCGGGGATGTCAGGCTTCCTGACCATAGCTTACATCACTAGCCAGCTTCCCCCCGGACTTGGCCAGCAGGATCTCAGGACTGTCAGCCACCGCTGTGAACTTTGAGATTCGCTCTTCATGTCCACGCTTATACTCCAGCTGTGAGGAAGGAGGGAAAGTCATGCTGTTACAGTAAAGTAATCACCCCCAAGCTGCAATCATCATCCCTACATCATAGTGAAATGGTCAAGGTGAGGATCATTAGAGCAGGGATGTCAAACCACAGTCCTGGGGGGCCGGAGCCCTGTGTAGCTTAGTTCTTTCCCTGTCTCCCCACACATGATTCAGCTCAAGAGCTGTGTGGTAATTAGCACAAGGTGCGGAAATGAGAGGAAACCCAAAAAGCTTGACACCCCTGCATTAGAGCATGCCAAACCTCAGAGGATTCATCAGTACCAGTGGACCAGTAATAACAGTCAGTGATAGTCACTGACAAACACGCTGAGTCTGTAACCGCTACTGTCAGTTTGGCTGCTTACAGTTTTTCTCGACTGCTTTGGAGCGTTTCTCAAAAGAGAATCAGCATTTACAAAACGGCAGGTTTGAGCCGCACACCATAATGTCACTTCTGCACAGCATCATCATCTCTCCTCGCTTCATACAAATTTCCAAATGTTAGTACATACATGTAAATGGTTTTGGACAATTGCCATCATTTGGCACAATTTTTTTGTGTTGTTTTAGTCTTGTTGGTAGATTATGTCGTTTCCCAGTGTAATAATTTTACACCCAAAGGTATATCTGTATGTGAGCATTGTACTAGCCACCACAGGTCAAACAGGTAACCCAGCTTTCAAAATAATTTAAAAATACATTCCATAAACTGCAGTCATATTGACCCAGAGCTATGTGACTTTTTTGTTTGCTATTGTACTGTGATCTGAAGAAGGTGCTTTTGAGATGTGGGTTAATTGTTACGAGCTTTTGCAGCGAAACTATAGTGTTGTGCTATATGCATGAACTATTTTGAGAAATGTTCTTATAGCTGTGAAGTTAAGTATGTTTCATGAAATGTGCCGAAGCCATCGATAAAATCTGTAAGTCCTGTTACAGTATAAAGTTTCCTGTTTTGCCAGTTCCCACTCCGGCATATTTTGTTGCAACAGTTGTGTTCCTCTCTGGCATAACAACAGGTGCTCATGGAAGTGCTCTCTGTCACCTCCTTTGCTGACTTCCCGGAGCAGTGCTGTTGGACGAGCTGCTGGTTTGGACCATCTCACGTTTTACTCACATTGCTGGCCAGGCTAGAGGCCTTCTTTGCATGCTGGTAGGCCGGAGTGATCATGGCCGGATAGCTGCCCTTCCTTGTGCTCTGCTCGAACTCCTCAGTCTGATTCAGCTGTCGACATAGCAGGCAGCCATCGTGGCTTACAAGCACGTTCAGGAATGGTTCTACTAATCCGGGTTATGACTGTTACAGTAAGTACACACTATCACAGTTCAGATGTGATATGTCTGTTGGGCACTGAGCCAAGAGCTCAAAAGAACTTACATCACTAATTGTCCTCTGGTCTTGAGTGACATGCACGTATTCCTGGTTGGTCTCAGAGAACCAGGTCTTCTGCTCTTCATACTCAGCCTTATAAGCCTTCTGCAAATAGATAGATAGATAGATGGATAGATAGACAGACAGATAAATGATTGGACTGATTGGGTGAATGATTGATTGATTGATTGATTGATTGATTTTTGCAACCACTGGAATACAAGCTGCTCTCTGAAAGTACCTGAATCTAATATGCTCTCTTACTTTTCTGAGACCTTTTCCTGACTTGTGTATCATATAGTTCACTCACATGGCTGATATTCCTATTATTCCCTGCTTACTCCCTTGCTTGTTTCCCTTCGTAGACTCGGCTGAATGCCGTACCCCACTCACCTGGCTAGCCAGCTGCTTGACTTTGCGGGCATGCTCTACTTCCTGCGACCTCATGTCATAGTGGAAGGTAGACATATACCGCTCGCCATCCTCCCGGTACTTAATCTAGGGTATAAGACATGAATTTAGGACTCTCACAGGGAATAGGCCTACAGGAGCTCTGTCACAACCCACAAGAACTTGAGGATTATGGCAGACTGTCTTGAGGTCCATCACAGCAAGCTGCCTCAAAAAACTGAGAACTATCATGATACACTATCCTGAGGACCTGAAGACTATCATGTCAGACTGTCCTGAGGACCTGAGGACTATTATGGCAGTCAGCCCTAGGAACCAAAGGAATATTGCAGCAAGTTGCCTCAAGCACCTGTGGAGTGCCAATGTCAGGTGCCTTGAGGACCTGAGAACTATCATGATACACTATCCTGAGGACCTGAAGACTATCATGTCAGACTGTCCTGAGGACATGAGGACTATTTTTGCAGACAGCCCCAGGAACCAAAGGAATATTGCAGCAAGGTGGCTCAAGGACCTGTGGACTGCCAATGGCAGGTGCCTTGAGGACCTGAGAACTATCATGGAAGACTGTCCCAGGAACCAAAGTAATGTCATGGCAAGTTGTACAATGTACTGGCAGAAGGATCCCAGGACTGTCATACCAGGCTGCTCCAAGAACATAGAGCAAATCAAAAAAAATCTTCCCTGAGGATTGAAGGATCATCACGGGAACATTTTATTCTCCAAAACATGTATGTTACAGGTGGCGTAAACCAAATCCTCGGAGCCTGCAAGTGTGACGGCCTTTACCAGCAGCTGACAAACAGGCACAGGTGCTCCTCCAGAAAGACCAGGAGGTGAGGCTACATCCCAAACAGATAAAACAGGTCAGGGCTGAGGGGTGCCATCTCCGTCAGGGCTCAGAAATAGACCCTGCCAGAACCTGGACCTCATTCCTGGCTCATGAAGTCACCGAGGAAGCAGGACTGTTCAACCCCTAACCCACAAGGATGGGACTATTCAAACATTACATCAGAAGTTCAGGGACTGTTCTTTTATATAGACCCTGGCAACAATTATTTGAAAATATATAACATAATTTAAATTGTTTTCTGGTAAGCCCAAATATAATCAAATGGATTTACATTAGGCCAAAGAATGTGCTCAGCATACAATGCTGGGGACCGATAATGGCATGGCCCGCCAACTTGTGAGGTCATTAGATCCAATGGTTGCTCAAAGGAAATGTGAAGGTAGGAGCATTTTAAAGTGCAAGCACAGGTCAGCGTGTTCTGGAATGCTCACTCCAATACACTTCCGCAATTCCACAAAAGCAAACCATATCTCCTGGCCTAATGCCTCAGACAGAACAACAGTCCTACAAGGCAACAGTATCTCCTGGCCTAATGCCTCAGACAGAACAACAGTCCCATAATGCAACAGTATCTCCTGGCCTAACCCTGCCTCTCGCCCGAAGATGCTGGTATTGGCTCCAGCTTCCCCACGACCCAAATGGATAAAGATAGATAATGGATGGATGGATGGATTTCCTGTCCTAATGCCTCAAACAGAACAACAGTCCCATAATGCAACAGCATTTCCTGGCCTAATGCCTCAGACAGAACAATAACCCCACAACGCACCCAACCCCAACTAACTTTCAGTTTTTCTTCCACATCCCTCATCATGTTCCCATTATAATGCCACCATACACACTGCTGTACGAAATCATGAACTCCAGGAAAAAGTCAGACACCTTCCATGGGCTTTATAGTCACCAAATATAAACATCTGCAAGGCTTCATGGGAAGTGCCAAGTGCAAAGAAGATTTCCACGCGTTACATCACCCGCGAGTAGCTGCCTAAATATAAACAGGCAGCCAAAGGAAATGCTTCCAGCTGTTTACCTGGATGGGAAGCGTTGATTTGCTCATATAAAACAGGGAATGGACGTGACCGAGTCATCAAGCACGTGGGTATGTTGGATGGTTACCTTAAATCCTACGGTAACTTTAGGGCAGGTTTTGAAAAGGCTAAGTGACACACTTTGAAAGACATCACAGACACCAGAATTATACACCAACTTTGTCATCGTATATACAGAGCTCACACAGTCTTGAGACACTTGCTATTTCAGTAAAAATATTGCAGATTTATCAGCGTCATGACAAAAGTCAGTTGACAAGCAATATTTAACATTTCTGCATATATTTTCTGCACATTTTTATTGTTATGCCATAAGTTCACTTATAAAGTAGTGTCGATGCAGAGAGTATGTAAGCTTGGAGCCCAACGAGATACTGCTGTTGTACCTTCGTGCTGGTTGACTCATTCAGTTCTGTTCTTGCCATTTTGCTAACAATTGCAATTGTAGGCATTGGCTCCCGAAGTGACGCTAAACACAAATGTTTGGTGTTTTATGTTATTGCAAAGGTTTTGCCAGTTAAAAAGCAATGGGACTGCTTGTCAATGATTTTTTTAAGTGAGAACGCCTCTTTAAAACCATAATTTGGGTTGCAGTGTATTACTAGTGTAAGTTAATGTTTTATGTTTTAAGCTAAATCACAGCTGATCATTGACAATGTATCATTTCCTAATTCCTCACTACCACACCGGCCACTTACTGTTCCAGTTTAACCTATAAATATCTCCATGCCGCTTTTTGAAAAGCACTGTGAGCGCCTGCTTCCACAATGTCATGATAGCGTGTTTTGAACATGAACTCATGCTTGCGAAGCATCACATAGAGACGATCGCATGTGCAGCATCCCACGTGTGACGTGTGACGCGTGACACGCTCTGCACTGAGCTAGAGGGAAGCTCTGCGGTGTGACGGCACATGGCTGCGCCCCCCACCCCCCCCCCTCACCTCACTGACGGCTTCACTTTGCTTTTTGGCGTTGATGTTGACGGGGGTCTCGTAGACGCTGGTGAACGTGTTGTTCTTGGGGTTATGCCTGAAGTCCAGCATCAGGAGATAATATTTCACTCGATTAAGACACATAAGATATAAAACAGACATTCTTTATATAAACGCGACAGTGTCTTTCAGTTATTACATGATTCTGTGAAGGCAGAGGAGCTGAAACAGTCACTCAGGGATGGTTTAGCACTGACATCTTGCACAAACTCAGGTCTTTGAATTAATTGTTTTAAATTATACCAGTTGCACTGAAATCACTTATGGTGTCCAACTACTGCAGCACCTCCTGTTGGTGATGAAGGGTGATACAGTAGCATGACAGTGGCCTGGCGATGACCACTTACGTTTGGCAATAGGGTTTCTTTTGGTGGCTGACACAGTTGTTGGCAGTGAGGACCATCTTGCATACTTCACAGTGAAAGCAAGACTTGTGCCAATTCTGTTTCAACCAGAGAAAAACACACGGACGTGTTACTGCACAGTGTGGCAGTGAAGATATCTACTTCTGGAGATATGTTACAGGAAGCAGACAGTGGGCCAAGTGATTTACCTCACATGTCTGAGGAGTCTGAAATGTGAGAGGCAGATAACTTTCAGGCCAAAGTTTCCCATGTTGCCTCAAGTTTTCATTACATGAACAGCCAGTTTAAAGCAGACATCATAAACTCACAAACGCCAAACCATTCTCAAGGTTTTTCTGGAGAAACCAAACCTGGATTCTCTACGGTTTGGCCTGTTTTCGAAAATGGAGATCCTACCTGGCCGATGCAGTTGATCTTCTCAGCAGGGTACACTGCGTACCCACACCTGGCACACGACTGGACGTTCATGTCACCGGAGGGGCGACGGACACCGATGGGCGAACGGGGCAGGTAATTGAGGATGAGTGGTTCCGATGAGCTTCGGAAAGGCCGGACAGAGCAGGCGATATGGCAGGGACACAGCTTGTCTGACACGGATCTGCGCTGTGCCTAAACTTAGTACTTGCCGTTACAGGCAGCATGTTTTACACTGTGCCGGTGGCCAGAGACCACCCCCTGGGGGAGGGACAGCCTGTGGCACCACACAGTCGGCTATCCAGCTGTCCGTCAGGACAGGACTCCGGGACGTGGTGACAAACAAGGCCTATCGTTTAAGTTTGGCGAATGAGTCACTGTCCTGATCTGCAGCAGAATGAGGATGACAATCTGCAAATAGGGGTTACTGGTCGTGTACAGGGTTCCCTCTGGGTCCCTCCGCTTGTTTGCTACTGTCCGCCAGGGCACTCTGATCTGACATGTGACACTCAAAAGCTGTTTTGAAGCTCCAAAATTAGACTGCGAGGTCTTCAGGGTCTCCATGCCTGGCATATTGGCCTCCACATAAACTGAGGTGGCCTTAATGCTTAATAATCATGCAAGGGTTATAGTTTCTGCTTCTGTTTAATGACAGGGCTGGCGAAATCACTTAAGCCATGCCTCACCCCGTGCACTCAACTGGCATGAGTCACGCTTGGCTGCTTACAAAGTCGCGTCACTGTGCAGTTTGTTTTTGCGGAAGTTCCGTTTTCTCCCTTTCGGTACATTGAGCGTAAACGGCAATAAAGTGAAAGAGAAACAAGAAACTGCACAGACCGCCGGTAGTGTGCGTCCGCTGGGCTCATAGCTATTTGGGGTCACTTGAAGAGTAAGTTGTGTAATTTTCCGCGTTAACGCAGCGCGGTGACACCCCTCCTTGGGTCATGTTATAATGTGGGTTTTTCATTCTTTATTAATATTTTTATCGTATCGCACAGGCGGAGCGTCATTTACATAACAGGTCAAACTACCAGTTAATGAGTCATTTCCTACACTGGAGAGGAACAGCCAGGGTGATATTCTGTATGTATCTTATGTCAAATTTAATTGATTGACATATGTTTTTTTTATTATTATTTGTTTAGAAGATGAGATCACTGATCACCATGAGCTGTCAGTGTTGATCTTGTGTGGATTAGAAGGACACACGAGTATCTCCCAATGACTCATCGTTTAATGTAGTCGGAATGGCACAATAAGAATTTTAACGATATAATTCTTAAATTATTATATTATTAATCCGAGTGTAATGGATAGAAGGCAAACTGAAGGCAGACCCCGTGTTGTGGGATACCGGGAATTTTATTAATCCGCCGGGTGCAGAATCCGAAAACGGGATCGGGATGTTTGCAGGAGGTCGAGAGCCAGGGAAGTCAGTTCTACAGGTCAGCACTGGAAGACGACAGGGAAGGTGGATCGATGGAGATGGTCAGGCGGGGATGTCAGGCGAGGCAGACCGGGATCATGGGGCAGGCGGGACATGGCAGCATGGCAGGCAGGCCGCAGCAGGCGGGATAGTGGAAAAGAAAAAAGAACGCTCGGTAATGCTCCTTAACATGGCAACAATACTTCGCATTGTTTGCGGAGTACCATCCGCTTAAGAAGCGGAGCTAATCGGGGGAGATCGTGTGGGCGTGACACCAATGGAATTTCGTATTATTCAGGATTCATTTAAACTTTCATATCCCAGAATAATGGCGGACAAGACCGAAGTTAATCCGGCCGAGGAAGGGCCGGAGGTTGAGGGGATCCTGGAGGATGATGAGGATATGGAGTATCCGGAGGACGAGACCGATGCTAAACCGGACAGAAAGGGGAGGTTCGTCCTGTTCGGGCGGTAAGTTTTTGCAGTATTATAAACACGCAACACGAAGGTACAACAGCAGTACCTAGACTCTAGAGAGTATGATCTACTTCAGGTTTTACAAACTACTTTAAAACTGAAAGGCTCCTGTGTTCGGCTAAATTGCTTGGCTCGTCTTGAGCTTTTACTGGTTTGTTTCCTTGAATGAAAGGCTTATACGGCTGTTTCATATTAACATTAGTGACATCATGATTATAGGAGACTGCCTTATTAGGACACAGCAAGAAATCAGTGCTTAAAAGAAATCCATGTCTTTTTAATTGAAATGGCAGTTCACTGCTCGTGTCCTAGCTCATGGTGTCCCCCCTGACATGGATTAGGTGGTCACCCTAAAACCTGGTGACGCGTTCTGCAAGCAGATGTACCACAAATAATTCAGGTACAACGCTTTAGACTTGTTGCAACCGCGCTATGCCAGCAGGAGAAACACCCCGCATCCACAAGGGGGCGCTGCGACCTTTCAAACGCGTCATTTGCAGAAACCTGTTTGGAGGAAACACGAGCTATTTCGAAACTCGTGCGGTTCAAAAAGTGGGAATTTTTTTTGTTCTTAAAACTAGTTTATTATTAATAGCAGAGATGCACTCTGTTATCTGGCCCTTGTGTTTTCCCTGACAGAAATCTAAGCTGTATTTCAGGTAGATTGTGGAAACAGGTTCACAAAGTGTCCTCCTTTTCATAGAGGCTGCAGTATTAAGAGTACAACGGCAGCCTGTGGCCTCCAGCGGGCGGGGCTTTGTAGCTGAGCTGGCTCCGCCTTCATGCACGTGGGTGTGGCCGCATGCATATGCGCAGGGGTGCATGTGTTGTTTCTGGGGCCCTTCTAAAAAAGGTCACTCTGGGGTCTCTCCAGATGTGGCGTGAGCTGATTGTGCTGGTCAGCAGCGGGGGAGGGGGGTGGCGTGGAGTTTGTGTGAGCCAGTGAATGGCCTTCAGAAAGGTCTGGCAAGAGAGAACCTGCTGACTCAGGGGGCCCGGGGGTCCCAGAGGAGCGACAGCCACTGCAGTACAGCGTGCAGAAGGGCTGGGCGCCTGGTGAACACAAAGCAGATGAAACACAGGACAGCAGAGCACGTTCCCATGGAGGCAGGAGTGCCAGTAAATGATGAGGCCAGGTACGTGCCTGCGGCCTCAGTGAGGGGAGTGTGAGTGCGGCTGTTAGTAAGAATTAGGGTCAGGGCTCGAGCAGATCTCTCCCGTGTGTCACTGTCACTGTGATCTGCTGGGTCACTGCGCTGGGGTCAGGGCTCGAGCAGTACTCTCCCGTGTGTCACTGTCACTGTGATCTGCTGGGTCACTGCGCTGGGGGTCAGG
>JAODKF010000047.1:733684-748103 GCA_026779585.1 Mormyrus proboscirostris
TGCCAAGGCAAAGCGTAAACAAGCTTCCTACTGACACACACAGGGGAGGGAGAGTGTGTGGAGGATTCGGACAGTGCGGCTCGCTGAAGAGCAGAGCCCTCACCGCAGTGCAGTGCGTCCATCGGCGCCGCTGACACGACTTTTCCCCAGACCTGCCAGGGAGACTGGACTCACACTGTCACCGATCACCAAGGCTTTTAATCCCCAGAAAAGCATCATGATTACATTTCAGACAAGGCCAGAAACACGCCTTTGGCATCAAAAGCCTCTTTAAACTGCGACCAGGGGGAAAAAGACTCTCACTGCGCCCGTGATGGGAAGGCAGCCGGTTCGAGCCACAGCAGAAGTCACATATCCATTGGCCAATAAAGAGAGGCCCTTATCCCCCAGCACCAGGGGGCGCTGTATGCTGGCTGACCCTGCACTGTGATCCCAAAGCTTGCTCTCACCTGTATATGAGCCTGTGTGTCATGGAGAACAAGATGGGGAGGGAAAAACAGATGGTCCTCATGGGGACCAAAGAAGTATCACAACTCTATTTTATCTGAACCAGGACTGGGTGCGGATCCAGCAGGGACTTGGCCCACATCAGTGCCTCACAAGAAAACCAAGTGACAGAGCATCTGGCAGCAGAACGCTCTGGGCTAAGGTGCATCACAGTTTCTTCGCTAATCTGAATCACAAACAGATTAATGCTCAGGACCAGTCACCAAGCCACCAAACCAGGACTCAATGGCTCACTCAATAGATGATGCTTTATCTCCATAACAACATTTATGGCCTCGAGGGGTGTCACCTAAAGATGGCACCATGGCGCTAACCATTTCAGGTAAATCCACCCCCCCCCCAGACAGATGCAGGCAGGAAGCTCACTGCGTTTAGTCTTCCAGGAGTTAGACAGGTTACACATTAAGAGGACATACAAAACCCATTTACTTTAATGCAAATTCCATTTTAATACAGTTGTGATTCCAGCAGCATCAGACCTCTTACACAATTAACAATTAGAAACCATTTAAAAACAAACAAACAGCAGACACACTTTCTTGCCAATTCAGGCATTCAGCAGCTGTCCTCAAGGGGGCCTCGCGTCACACCCTGGTTCACTAGCGCTATATGGGAGTCATTACAAAATGAAACCCCCCATGTAGCTTAAGTCCGCCCACATCAGCACTGACCCATTTCTGGATTAACCCCACCCACTCGGCCAGCATTCATAGAGTTCCAGACCTGCCCCCACCAGCCGCAAGCTCCGCCATCCAGCCACTGAACATCTGCTCCATGGGCTTGCGGCTTGCCCAGCTGCCTGCGTTCACGGTGGGGATGATCTTCTTTGGCTTCAGCCACTGGATGAAGCGCTTCAGCTCCACATAGCTACTGTGCTCGCTGTAGGGGATTTCTGAGAGGGGAGAGCGTTTGGAAGACAAAAGGCTCACAGATCTGAGACCATTCACGCACAATTCGAGTAGCACTTCAAATGGTCCATTGCACACCCACCATAGATGGTAATGTTGTCCTTGACCACGGGCTGGACGTCTTCCAAACCCGCAGCCTGGCCTGAGAAGGTCCAACCTGTGGGCTTGAAGGCCAGAACTTTATTATAGGTGCTAGAGAACTTCCTGAGGTGAGTCTGCAGCCCCTGGAAAACAGCAGAGAAAGTCAGGACAGCACCTGACAGACTGAGCACCGGGAGATGGGGCCACAAGCCCATTAAGCAGAGAGTGGTGACCCTCCCAGTCTGCTTTACTGCAACTTAAATGGCAAAAGAACTAGTCTACAAACACACACAGTATCCAAATGACAGCTCTTCCACAGTGCCTGGAACAGGCCACAGGGACATGTGAGAGCGACAGGACAGACCTTGATGTTGACCTGTCTCATGGGCAGCACATGAACCCGGGCAGAGCGCCAGTCCGTGGTGACGAGCTGGGAGACCTGCTCAGACTCTAGGCAGCTCATGGTGAGGAACTTATCCCGAGACATGCCGACCTTACAGCCGAGCACCTCTGCCAGTGCTGTGGGAGGACACACACACACACACACACACACACACACACACACACACACACACACACACACACACACACACACACACATAAGCAAGGACCTCCTTTGGCTGGAGGTCACAAGGCCCCCCCCCACCAAGGCTATAGCACTCACCAAGGAATACCTTCTCCTTACCCACAGCATAGGCACCACACACGACCAGCGTGCAGGGATGCAGGGTCACATACTCAAAGGCCACATTGACAGCAAATGTGATGACCTCCTGTTGGGGGGGGAAGGCATACTCTGGACTGCAGTACCTGTACGGGGGGATTTAAAAAAAAATAAATAAAAATAAAAAAAAAATAAAAAAGCCCTCACTAGGACTTAAACACATTACTCATTGTGTTTGGATCATGGGACACTGTAGGTACAGACCACAGCACTCATGCAGACTCACTCACGTGGTGTCCAGATATACGGTCTGCACCCTGCAGCCTTGCAGCTCTGGGCAGCGTTCCATAGACGAGTTGGCCCGGAAGTCACCTGTGTGCAGGATGGTCTGCCCGTCGGCTAGCAGGAACAGGAGCATGGCTGCACCTGGACAGCTGAGAGGGTGGAAGAGTCACCGCGAGACATCCACACGGCTCCGAAGACGAAGCGTAACCGCGGTCACCGCACCGCGAGACATCCACACGGCTCCAGAGAGAGACACTATCCTTTTATTACCTGTAATGCTTTACGTTCTGATCTCCCTAAAAATGTATCACACGTGTGCTAAGCCCAGACAGCCTCTGCACTTGCTTCCTGACTGCTTCAGAATTGATCAAGATTCTTCTACTCGTTTACATAGCTCTTAATGGTCTTGGACCTACCTATCAGATTTGCTTTTATCCTATGAACCCTTGGAGTTTCAGGTAGTGGCCTTTTATTTATCTCTATAGTACAAACAAAAAGCCTCAGTGAACCATCCTTTAACTACCAAGGTCCACGTCTGTGGCACAGCCTTCTGGAAGACCTGAAGCCGGCAGAGAATCTTCATATCTAAGAAGGATCTTAAGACCTCTCTTTATTCTGGTTTTTACTTTAGTCTATTTGTGTTAGTCCATTTAATTACTTGGTAAATGGGTGAGGATATTGTTTTCATTATGTGAATCACGGTGTGTTACATTGCGTTTGTATGAAAAGTGCTATAAAAAAGTCTAATTGATCCAATACGAACTCCAAGATGAAAACCCATCAGAGTGGGAGGCAGGGCTGCGAATCCGTACAGCAGAGCAGTTTGAGAACAGCATGACAATTAAGCAAGTAGGCAACTGGGATCGCTGACAACCAATTCAGAAGGTCCAAGCTTACCAAGATGGAGTGTCTATGCACACAAACAAGCAGAGACTGTGGTGAGCAATACTCACTGGTTGGCATCCAGAAGCAGCACCCGCACACCCTCCACAAAGACCTCGGTGTTCATCGGGAGAATATGAATGTACTGCTCCTCCACCCGCAGCTTGGTCTTCACCAGGTTACCAGTGATCTGGTGTGCGACAGACAGCAGGGACACACACTCACCTGTAGTGCTGAGTGACGACCAGACAACTGATGACCATCAGAGGACATTCGACACTACGAGCGAGTGGACGGTCAGCGCGGATCTCCATGCACTTCAGCAGGGACTTGCCTACCTTGTTGCAGTAGATGGGCAGCCTGGAGTCCTTTGTGAGTCCGCCATAGTGGTCAGAGTGAAAATGGGAAAGGAAGTAGCAGGTGATGCCGTCGATCAGCCCATACTGGAAGGCATCTACTACGAAGCCAGTGCCTAGACCACCCAAAGACACACACATCATTAGAATGATTTAAATGCTTATTAAACTCAATCCAAATAAGTCAGTCTGTATAAACATAAGCAACACACGGGGCCAGAACACCAACAAGTTTCAGGCATCCATTTTCCTCAAGTTTCCATTTAGCCCATTGATTGAAAGTGACTGACGGATCGATCCAGTGCTGCTAACACCTTAACGGCTCCGGTCACCGAGACGTGAGCCTCGATATTGTGGAATTACAAGCTCTGGATCATCTGGTTCCCACCCTGCACTCAGAAGGCAATAAATGCAAATCTACTGGGGGAAGAGGCAGTGTACAGCAGAGACCACACCACCAATGCCGGGGGCCGTCAGCCATGCCGAGAGACTACAGAAAGTGCTAATCAGAACACACACACCCTAACCTGGGATCTTCTTGTAGAAAGGGCAGCGTTTCACCCGCTCAGTGCCATCCTCGCCGCCTCTTCCTCGAGCCCACCTCTTCCTCCAGGGTCCCTTGGCTCTGTCGACCTTCGCCGTCGGTGCAGGGTCCCCCTCAGCTGCCTGGGCTGCGGCATCCAGGTCACCCAGAGAATGGAAGGCTTTCTTCCTTCTCTCCCCAGTACGCCGTCCTCCTGCCAGTACTGGGGTCACCTGCTGAATGTTCTCAACAGCTGGGGTAACCTCAGGCTTGGGTTCTTCCTTCTTCAGAGGCTTCAAGCCGAAGAAGACACCGATGTCCGTCTGCTTGAGTGTCGAGGAAGCTCCTTTCACCTGGGTCTTTCTTGGGGCCATATCACCTACACGGTTCAGTCCCTGGGGAAGCTCAAGTACTTCTTCACCGCCGTTATCCTGACTGCTCCACTCAGTTCTACTCAACAAATGGTCCCGCAGGTTTTCTAACACCAGGCTTTGAGGAGAGCACCAATCAGGGTCCTCAGATACCACGCCTTCCTCCTTTAAATTTAGAACAGGAGCACTGGACTCATCTGAACCTCCGGCATCCGCTGCACCAGCAGGCAAGTAATTAGCAGGTGTTAATGAGTTGACGAGCCTTCCCTGGTCCTGCAGGTGAGTCTCTGCTAACCCTTTGCTGTCCTGCTCCTGCTGGGTCAGGAGCTCAGCAAGGCGGTCATCATCACTGTCATGCTGCATCAGGGAATCCATGTTCTCATCCTTGATTCCCGTCATATCACTGCTGAACAGCACTTTCCTGGAGGACACCACCTCGACCTCCGTTGGCAAAGAGGAGATGGGAGAGTAGGAGATGTCATCGCTGCCGCTGGAATGGTGGGCTGAGGTAGGTGTGACCACCGGAACGTCACACACCCTACTGGCTTTAGAAGGAGTAGGGGTATCTCCACCCCGGCGGGAGGCCATCTTCCCACCCCTGACAGACGGGGACCAGCCCTTCTTTTTTTGGATGTCCTTTACAGTGGGGGACCGAAGGCACATCAGGGCGTTGGAAGACGAATGAGCTACCGGCAGGTCTAGCCTGGAATGCTTGCTGGGGGAGGGGGTCGGGCTGGAGGTGCTGGGCGCATCCTCCTGGAGCCCCCCCAGGTTGGCCACGCCCTCATCACCCGCTGCGCGGCAGTGGGCCAGCTGTGAGTGGCTGTACTTCATGTAGTGGCTCGGAATGGTGGAGGAACAGCGGAGGCCATCGGGACATTCTGCTTGTTCGGGTGGGGTGGGGTGGGGCGTGGAAAGATAAGAGAAAGTTTGGAACAATGAGAATGATAAATGAAGTCAGCTCTGTATGCTCTCACCACAGGTCCCACTAAGTGTCTGCTTTAATATATAATTTGGTCATCAGTGATTACTGTTGACACACCACACACACAGTGCACAATAACGAAATGTGTCCTCTGCATTTAACCCATATTTGACAGCAGGGGGCAGCTAATTCAGCGCTGGGGGAACAGGGCTTGGGGGCAGTCAAACCAGCAGTCTTTCAATTTCAAGTGCGCTTCCATAATCATTAGGCCACATCTGCCCTTTGAATTAAGTCTCAGCCTGTCATCCAACATCCAGCCTTAGTTACACATCGACCAAGTGTGTCACTGATGATAAACCCCTTACCGTCCTTCGGGCCGCTGACTTCCAGGCACTCGGAGACATGCCACTGAGGCGACTGGCCCAACAGGATGCGAAAAGGCATCTGGCAGCTCGGGCAGACGGCAGCAGGGGACGCCGCGCCGCCCGAAGCAGGGCCTCGGGCCGCCCCCCTGGCCGGCGCGCAGTGACGGGAGGTCGGCCGCTTCTTCGGCCTCTTGGTTTTGCGGAGAGGTTTGTATTCCCAGATGTCATTTTCAGAGTCGCTCTCGGGCATTTCAGCCACCAAAAAAAAAAATCACAGCACTTACACGATCGTGTCGTAAATCCCTTTACGTTACATGCACACATCTGGAAACATCTGGACCCGATTCTCCACCGCGATGGGTGGGCAGGAAGCACCTGCGTGCCAAATGACAGCTTACAGCTGCAGTTTACAGGTTAGCGTTAGCAGCTTAGCCAGCTGCAGCTACAGACTTCTTACTTCCCTGTAAAGAGTCATTCTTTTAAAGATATTCATATTTGCCGTTTCAGGAAAACTTTTAAATAGAAAGATGCGGTCAAAGACTATCATAGGCTAACAAACTCCAAGGTTTACTCTGTGAACTAGCTTCCACGCTCCGATTTGAGAGCTAATAGACTTACCGCCAAATCCACTAGTACGCTATCGCCGAAACGGCGACGGCCGATTCCACACATTACTACCCATCACATTTACACAGGAGACCCTAACAGAGGAAAAGTACATGGAACGAGGTCTTAAATTATTTACATTACTTTCCTTAAATCGTTTAATGTTAAAGCCATAACAATCGAAGTTTCAAATTCCGCTGACGAATCTCCTGCGACTGGACGAGACGGTCCATTTACCCCGCTTCACACTGCTGTCTGAAAGATGGCGACTCACAGTACCATCGCAGACCTGCTGCCGGTCCAAAACCAGCTGGACTACGCCCTGGAGGATGCCATATCCCCAGAGGAACAAATGGAGCTTGTGCTTCAGTATCTGAAGAAAATCGACGACAGGGAAAAGGACCTGACAATCCCCGACTTTGAAGAAGGCGAGTGAAGTGAGGCGGGGCCGGTCTGCGCACCGACCTGTTGAATCCTCACTGCTTCAGAGTAAAAGCTGAACATGCAGCGCAGTTGCTGGTGCCTTTCCGGCGCTTCTCATGAAAGAAGGACTCGTAACAGTCTATTACCCGGCGGAAAGTGTAAACCGAACGGGGTCTATGTCTTGGGTCGCAGCTTTAATATGTCACAAGCTAACAGTGTTTTACAAATAGGTGGATAGATGTGGATGTCCGTGTTGCGCTCCAGCCCGATAGTCAGAGGTGGGTAATTCAGGTCCAGAGAGTTAAAGTACAGAGTATAACCACTGTACTCCACTGGTTGGTTGGTCGGTCTGCATTTTTACTCTCTGGACCTGAACTACCCACCTTTGCTGATAGTGCTGTACAGTATATGGTCATTGTACGTTGTTTCTGTGCTTGGTGAGCTAGACTGGATACGGTCACCTATATCCCCAAGGCATCACCACTTTTGTTGTTTATTAAGGGTCCACGCAGCATAGCTGCTGGATCCCCGTTGTGCATTAGTTCTTATAATGCACTGTCTTGTCGCTTATTGCACTGCAGTTTGTCTTTCCGAACAATGAAGGCATCTCTGAAGCTGCTGCTCCTGTTGCAGGCCTGGAGTGGCTGAACACGAAGGGTGCTCTCTCCCTGGCCACAGACCTTGTTGGGAAAGTGGTGGTGCTGGATTTCTTCACCTTCTGCTGCATCAACTGCATGCATCTGCTGCCGGACCTGCATGAGCTGGAGCGGCGCCACCCTGTGGAAGGTGTGAGGGTTGCTGTGGGTCCGGGATGGGGCACTGCCATGCACCACATCTGAGAGGCTGCTCTTGTGAATGGGAGCTCTGCTGGGGGCTGCCTTCAGTTTGCATGGCCCCTTTTGGGCGTCCTTTTGGGCCCCCACCTCTCAGGGTCACCTCACCCCCCACCTCGATTCTCATATCCATGCATGGGGATGAGTATTTGTGTCACTGAGGATTAGAGTAAATATAACGATGTTAACAGGGGCTTCTTTTAGTTTTGTGGTGTAGTTTGGTTGCTATTGGGTTAATTTGCGCCCCATCACACTCTGGGGGGGGGGGGCTTTGAGTGGCCCGATAAGCCGTGTGGCTGACGGTCCCCAGTTGTGGGGTTATCGAGGTTTGTCCCATGATGCTTTTAGGCTGTGTTAATGTGTTCAGCTCCTGTGTGACTCTGGGCCCCCACAGGGTGCCTTTTATTTCCATGAGGACAAAGTGGGGGGGCTTAAAATAGGCCCTGGTGCCTTAACTTAGCACGTCCCTGCTGACACAGCGTCCTCCGCCTGCCGGCCATCCAACAACATTATCAGGGCCACGCCCTCGCTCTTAACCCCTGGCAGTGCATTTGGTACATTCCACCGGGTATTCAGCATGAAGGTTTGGGACAGGCTATCCTTGTCCCTGTGGTGGGACAGGGATGCACCGTTGCTGTTGCGCTTATATCTTTGTGGTATCAGGGATGGTGCTGGACTGTTTGGCACCTTTGTCCGGTTTTGAAAGTATGAACAAGACCAGCTGCCTGGAGATTCTGCTTCTCTATCATTCTCTGGTTATTTATCCCGCTGTTTTGTACACTGTGCACAGTTTTGCTGTATCATTAGACGTTTGTGTGGTATTAATTTCATGCTCTCTCAATTGAACCAGATTATTAAGTATGTCAGAATTTTGTCATTGTAGATTAGAAAGAGCAGCAGTATGACACAATTTATATAGACAGATAATTTATTAATTCTGAAGGAAATTTGGTGTGCCGTCTTGGATAGCAGATGTGTGTATCACAGGAAGTTTACTATGTGCCTTCTTGGAATAATATAACCTTTCAGCGGTTGATCGGCTTTTGTTGCATGTTGAGATCCCTTAGGTTAGTCAGGTGGAGCTTCTCTAAGTAAAACCCCGTTCAGATATACCCCACGTATCTCCTTCGTCACATCAGGGCTGTGTCCTGTCTGCCGTCACACGGTGCCTGAAATCTGATTTTGGGCCTCACCAAGCATCCAGCCGCACCTTTTATTTTTGGAACCTAATCTCCGGTCCCAGGATTGGGTCATTTTGCTCCCCCTCCTGCCCCCCAATGCAGAAAAGTTCTGATGTTGCATTCTAAGTTCTTCCACAAAATCCCAGTGAGGTTTAGGTCCGGTTCAGACTGGTTCTGCTAAGTCACCTTGGCCTTCTGGCATTTCAGCTTGTCTTGCTGCTGCTCTTTAACCTGGGGGTAGGGGGGGTGGTTGATGAGGCCCGGACTTCCCTGCATCCTCTAGGTCTCTGTGTGACTTTCTGGATGTTTTCTGCCGCCTGAAGGTGATGGCTGATGAGGAGCACAAACTGGTGTGAAAAAGCCAAACTCCTTCGGTTTACATTGACAGAACCCTCAGGGAAATCTTTAAATGGAGCAATGTGTCGAGGGCTTGGTGAGGGCCGGCGCCATTTGGGGGGCATGGCAGCTGCGTGAGCACCCCCCGTGCCCGCCCTGCTAGTCACGGCGCAGCCTGACCCGCTTCCGATTTGCCAGGCGTATAAAAGAGGAAATGAGGGCAGCTGAAGTACGTCAGTGATGCCCCAGGTGGGCCAGCGTCCCGCTCCTGTGCCGGCGTGCTGCATCGGCGCTCTGTTCTCCTCCAGTTAACATCACTGGTACTCACTGACACCTGTCTCCTTGTGAAGGGACCGGGCTCCTCCTCAGTGCTGATTGGTTATTTAGGTTGTCCATGTGACCTAGGGAGGTGGGGCATGTCCCTGGTTTGACAATGACTGAGCCGGCGCGTGAAGGTACACAGGACCCTCATGCTTTGCTTAACGCCCCCAACCCCAACACGGGCCAGTTCTGGAAGCCTTCTTTTGGACTTTCCCTTGTCCTGCCCCATGTCCTCCCCCCCACCCCTCCCCTGCAGACGGCCTGCTGGTGGTGGGTGTCCACTCGGCGAAGTTCCCACACGAGCGAGAAGCGGCCAGCGTGCGGAGCGCTGTGCTGCGACACGCTATCGGTCACCCCGTCGTCAACGACGCGCATGCCTGCCTCTGGCAGGCCCTTGAGGTGTCCTGCTGGCCCACCCTGGTGCTGCTCGGCCCACGAGGAAACCTGCTCTTCTCCCTGGTGGGCGAGGGACACCACGACCGTCTCTTCCTTTTCGCCCAGGCCTCCCTGCGACACTATGGCCAGACCGGGCAGCTGCGGCCTGGCGCCGCCCTGCTGGAGAAACTTTGCCGGGACACCACACCCCCCTCTGCTCTGGCCTTCCCAGGGAAGGTGGCGACGGACCGCGAGGGCCGATGGCTGGCGGTGGCGGACACCGGGCACCACAGGGTCCTCGTGCTCTCCAACCGAGGACACGTGCTTCACTCTGTGGGGGGTGAGATGACTCCAGTTCTGCCGTAGTACATGTGCATGGATGGTTTGAGCGGATCCATGCCTCCCCTGGACTGTAGACCGTCTGATTTGCTCAGGTGTTTCTGTATAACTCTTTCTGTCGTATGGCAGGGCCGGAGAGCGGGTGGAGAGACGGGAATGTGGCGGAGGCCTTGTTCAGCTCCCCCCAGGGCGTCGCCTTTAAGGGAGACGTGGTCTTCGTCGCTGACACCGAGAATCACCTCATCAGAAAGGTCAGTGGCTGTCATAGATCGCGGTGCAGACACAGGGGTGCAGATATGGGCCAGTTCCCATTCGACCGGGGGCATTCACAGAATTCATCCACCCACCCCCCAGCTCTCACTGTGTTCCTGACCACCCTTGACCAAGCTGCTGATTCACCATTAAAATCATCATTAATAATCCATACCTCAGCAGCTCCAGGTCCCAGTAGTGAAAAGATGATTATGTGTGTCTGTCTGTGCCATCGGTCGTTCTGCTATAAGTCCTGCCCCCCATCTAGATCGATCTCCTGGAGGGGAAGGTTAGCACTCTGGCTGGTGTGGGGGTGCAAGGCACAGACAAGGAGGGGGGGGGCTTTGGCCCCCAGCAGCCTATCAGCTCGCCTTGGGACCTGGCCCTGGGCACTGCTGGTAAGTACTGCTCGTGACCTGTGGTATGTTGGCCTGTGCTGCCTGCGGGTTACCTGTGCCGCCCGTGCCGCCTGCCTGCGGGTCTTCCGCGCCGCCCGTGCCGCCTGCCTGCGGGTCTGCCGCGCCGCCCGTGCCGCCTGCCTGCGGGTCTGCCGCGCCAACTGTGCCGCGCTCCTGCCTCCTTTCATGACCCTGCATGTGTGTCTTCCTGCTTCCAGGTGGCCCGGAAGATGGTGTCCTCTGGATCGCAATGGCCGGCACACACCAGCTGTGGGCGCTGTTCCTGGAGGACGGGAAGCTGCCTAAAGGCAGGTGTGTGCTGGGGTGGCAGGCAAGGATGTCAGCAGGGGCTCGGCTTGGTTCATTTCGGGGTCCTAAGCTGCTCCCTCTGATTCCCCCTCCAGGGAATGCCCCAAGGGCACGTGTGTGCGGTTTGCCGGCAGCGGCAGCGAGGAGAACCGCAACAACGCCTATCCCCACAAGGCGGGCTTCGCACAGCCCTCGGGCCTGGCCGCTGAGCCAGACGCACCCTGGGCCTGCCTGTTCGTGGCCGACAGCGAGAGCAGCACCGTCCGCACCGTGTCCACTGTGGACGGGGCCGTCAGGAACCTGGTCGGGGGCGAGAGGGACCCACTGGTGAGGCTGGGGAGCTGATGGTCTTTGGTTTGACGTGTGGGGGTATCAGGAGGCTCTGCCCGCAGGAGAATGAGGCCTGAGCCAGCAGCTGCTGCTGGAGAGTGGGCTGTAAGTCTCATCCTGGTGCCCTACGGTGGGTTTGCATTTGGCCGGACGCCTGCTTTTCGTGTTATGCCCATAATTCAGTACGAGGAGATTAGTAGTATGGGTTATATATTAATGAGATGCGTTTTGTAATACCTAAAAGTTAGTAATCTGTATAAACCTTATTAAATTAGATTAGTGGAGCACACCAAATAATACTGTTTTGGTATACTATGGTTTGGTCATGGTGAAGAAAGGGACAGCACAGCAGTCACAACATCTTTAAAAAGAGGAGATATTTTAGATGAATAAGTACCACCGCAGTGGTGTGGTGGTACTTATTCATACTGATTACTAACTTTTGGGTGTCATAAAATGCCTCTAATATTTTAGCCACACTACCCATCTTCTTACCAAATTATGGGCATAAATAAACATCCGTATAGCACCAAAAAGCTGGTGCCCGGCCAAATTTTTCACCTGTCATCTAAAGCCCTGGTGATTATTGCACGTGTGCGATGTGATATCGATATGATATCGCCCAGCCCTACCCTCAAGGCGTTACACGAGTCATGTGCATGACACGGAGTCCGCAGCTTGACCCGGCTCATTCGATTTTGTCCTGCCAGAATCTCTTCGCCTTTGGAGATGTGGATGGCGCTGGGGTCAGCGCCAAACTGCAGCACCCGCTGGCCGTGGCCTGGAGCCGTCAGAAGCAGCTACTGTACGTCGCCGACTCCTACAACCACAAGGTGTGTGGGTCCTCCCAACCCGAGCCGGTCCGAGCCAGTCTGAGGTACCTGTGCAGCCCACAGGCCGCTCCGGCTTTCACCTCGGCCTACTGGCCTTCCGGTTTTGGTCGGCATGACAGACAATGTCTGAGGAGCCACCAAGGTTCGTGTCCGTCCACGTTTGTTTCCAGATCAAGGTGGTGGATCCAAGGACCAAGCAATGCAGGGTGCTGGCCGGCAGTGGGGAGGCGGCAGGGACCCTGGGGCCCTTCGGCACGGCCGGCTTCAGTGAGCCGGGGGGGCTGTGTGTGGGGGCCGACGGGGAGGTGCTCTACGTGGCTGACACTAACAACCACCAGATCAAGGTCCTGCACCTGGAGAGTGGCGTGGTGTCGCTGGTGAGGCTCGGGGAGAGGCTTCTGATTGGCGGCGGCCTGCCATTATGTCACAGCTCTCTCTATCCCTCCCTCCAGCTGCCCGTCTCTGTGGAGGAGGACGTCACGGATACCATAGCCCCCACCGCCCCCAGGAAGGCCCCCCCGCTCCCCAGATCCGCCCCCAGAGTGGAGATGCCCGCATTGAGTGTCCCTCCTGGAATAAGCATCACGCTGCGGCTCCAGCTCTCGCTGCCAGCCGGGACCAAGCTGACCCCGGAGGCCCCCAGCTTCTGGGCCCTGTCTGCAGACGGTGAGCCGTTCACCCCCCCGCCCCCATTTTCCTGGCACTCTATAGCTGTCATGGTGTGGCGTTGTCTCCTATTAAGGTATTTCTTCTGCCCCCTACAGGGGAGGAGTGGCTCCTGCGGGACCAGCATGTGAGCGGCGACATCACAGATATGTCTGAGCTGCTGTCCGTCACGGTGCTCGTCCCGGCGACGGCTCCGCAGGCCACGCCCACTCTGGTACTGGACGTGTGGCTCTGTTTCTGTGGTGTGGGGGGCATGTGCATGATGAGAGCAGTGTCTTTCCGGCAGCCACTGAGCGTCGCCGGCGAGCCGTCTGACACCACCGTAGAGGTTACGCTGCCCCACGCCTTCTGAAGGTGTTTCCTCCCCAGTTTCCATTTCCTCAGACTGCTGATGGGCTGCTGTGCCCCCCCCCCACTGCCCCGGGTCCTCACTCATATGCTCATCCTCTTCTGCCGCCTCGGGCCAAGGGCGTCTCCTCAGCGCCCTGTAACCCGGCAGCGGTACAACCAAGTGCCTGTTGGGGACCTGGTCGCTCCCAAATGCTGCAGCTGGTGATGTTTGATCACGAGATTTAAATTCTCCGCAGGGTTCCAGTGCCACACCGCCATGCCGAGCGGAGCTTATCTCCTCCAGAGGAGCGCTTAAATGCACTTATGATGTCATGTTTTAACTTGTACTTACTGCTTATGTCAAAATAACTGATGACTAAATGCTTCATTGGGACATAACATGAATATCGAGTTAGAGTATAGCTGTCCTGCTATCTGACCCCTTTGTGCGCCGCCCTGCTGGCCAATCTGGGTAGCTGCGCTCACCTCATTCTGTCACACCCATGTCCTGCGTGTCTAAGATCCCGGTGAATCTCAGGATACCATGTGGGGCCGATTCCCCAGATCCGCCCCGCCCCACCCCTGTGTCGCCATGGCTGAGTCTCTGGGTGCCTCAAAGACAAGGATGGTTCTGGGGGGGGCAGGCCTGCTCTGGTACCGCTGCGGTGTGGGCCCTGTTGGGCAGGGGTCTGCTCCGGGCTCCGTCCCCTCTGCTTGCCAATTTTGGCCGGTTCCTACAGTATTCCTTCCATCGATTAAAAGGCAGTTGTGGCCCAGGCTGCCCATGTCACAGAAGCGGGACCCTGTCAGCTGACAGGCTTCACACATCTGACTTTTTGTGAGTATATGAAGGTTGTAATAAAACATCTGGTTAGAGCACAGTTTCAGCTTTTCTTACAGCTTCTTGGGTCTCATGTGGTGTCTGGTTGGCGCCATGGGACTCCGTGCCTGATTGTGAGCCGCTGGGGGAATTGTGTGTGTGTGTGTGTGTGTGTGTGTGTATGTGTGTGTGTGTGTGTG
>JAODKF010000047.1:756352-767481 GCA_026779585.1 Mormyrus proboscirostris
CCCCCCCCCCCCCCCCCCCCCCCCCCCCCCCCCCCCCCCCCCCCCCCCCCCCCCCCCCCCCCCCCCCCCCCACCAGAGAGAGCTGGACACGGCGAGTATCAGAACATCAGTCCAGTGCTGCCTCGCAGCATGGTGACGCACTGCCAGTGACCCCACCCCCAGCCCGGTCACGTCTCCATGGGCGTCATATCTGACCCACTGGACAGATTCCCACGTCACTTTCCATACAAACCAGGCCGCCAGCCAACAGCCTTCATTGAGGTGAGACCCCGCCCCCATTTCCCATCAGCCCATGCTTCCTCTCATGCTGGATGTAACAGTGAGGTGGGGGGACAACAGGCATTACCCTCTGTGGGGGCAGGAAAGTGCAAAGGGCAGTGCACAGTCAGAGGGCGTGCCTATAACACAAAGGTCAGGGGCACAGTCTACGCGCTAAGGGAGTGTGTGGCAACACAGACAGACAAGCACACAGATGCAGGGGCACCATAGCAGGCACACGCGCACGCACACACGCACGCACGCACACACACACGCATGCACACGCACACGCAGTGTTTAGACTCTGAATCACACGCCTCTCTTCCTGTAAAGACTGAAATGAAGCTGAATATGAATTACTTCAGCTTAAACTGGCCAGCGCTTAAACCGGGACGTTGGGGGGGGGTCTTCTAGCCCATGCAGGCCAACCCCCCAGATCTATGCAGAGGACCACGTGGCCCCCTGGAGGATGCCAGTGAGAGTGCCAGGTTCAAAGGGTGCCTTTGTTAGTTTGTTTTCATTGACGACGGAAGTGGTTTATTCCAGGAATCTTCATATAGCGACTGGATGTAGCGACTGCAGGCCGGGCCGTAAAGCCTGGGGTGGGGGGTAGGGGGGGGATTGGTGGTGTCCTGAACTTCCCTCTCGGCCCCCTCACTTGGGTTACTGCTCACGGCCGCAATCAATCTCTTCCCACCTGTAGCGGGGGCCATACACCTCCTGACAGGCCTGCTTCCCAGTGATGTCATTTCCTCTTGAGCCGGTCTTCCAGCTCGTGTTGCCGTTTAATGAGTCTCTCAATTTCTGCTCCCAACGTCTGGAGGTTCTCCTGTAGAGTCACCGGTCACATGACAGCCTTGCATTATTAATTTATGAACACGTCTAGCAACTTGAAATGTGTGAAAACAGCATGCACCCACTCACGCGATACACTAATTAAAGCCTGATTAATGAAATAGGCTGATCATTCCCCGGGAAGTAGAGCACTACACGCAGCTGCCTAGTGTTACGGGCTGATCCCCCGCCAGAGCCGCTAATCCGGCAAATCCGGACGCGCTAACGCGCTAACATGCTAACGCGCTGGCGCTCCAACGCCGACGCACATGCTCTGCATACTCAACACGGAGCCACTGGCATTCGGACTGCCCGAGAGTGCCCCACGCACCTTCAAGGTGATGTTCTTCAATAGCGTGTCTTCCAGCAGTGCCTGCAGCTTGCGGTTGATCTCCAACGACAGCTCAAGCGTCAGGCCGCTGTCGGCCGGGTGCGACGTGTACAGCGAGGCCATGATGCCGCCCCTACGGCTCAGGTGGGCCTTGTTAAAGTCCGATGCTTCTGATGAAAGGGCGCCTGACTCCTCCCGCAGCACGTAACTCTGGATAATCCTGCAGGGAGGGGGAGTATTTAAAAAGAACCCCCCCACACACGCAGGGGGTCTGCAAGCTTACACCTATGGCACGTATTACACAAAGGTTCGATAAGCAGAGTGCCACCTGCTGCTCTGCTGCACACAGGAGTTGCTCTCTCATATTTATCAGCCATCTGTCTTACATTCATGGTTACCCTTCAGGCACTACAAAAGCAACACCCCCATTGCAAGCCGATTATGGTTCAGTCCTGACAATTAAATTTCTTATGACCCAGTATCACACCAAGGCCACACGGTCAACTGTCTGTCCATCTATCCTGCCTTCTTGTGCAATTACAGCAAAATCACAGGGCTAACATGTCAGTCCTGTCACTGTGATAATAACAGAAACGTTGCACTGTCTATAGCAGTGAGAGATAAGCACGCATGCGCGCACACACACACACACACACACACACACACACACGCACTTACCTTTATCAGCTCTTGGGTCACATGGGACCCCAGTCCCGCAGAACGCATTACAAAAAGAACAAATACAAATCATAAATAAAAGACGCCCTTTGTGGAGGATGCGGCCTGTTTCTCTCTGGACATGGCCGTCTCCCTGGGTCACATGACCTACAGGCCGCACCCTGCCGCGACACAAAGATGGCTGCCAATCACAGTGCTGCTAAGCCAACCTTGCTAGCAAGAGCCGCTTTGGCACCTGCTATTTCTTCCGAATTTTAATTCCTTTGGGCTTCCCAGTGCCCTGAGAGTTACTAATCAGACTGGCCTTTGGAGAGCTCCACACAAACACCAGGAGAGCACGCCAGACGATGGCCTCCGAGATAAAGGAAACCATGGGAGAGAGAGAAAAGAAAAGGGGGGAGATGGGACGGGGCGGGAGGAGATGCCAGATGGGGTGAGGTTAGGGGAGGGGTTAAGGGTGTGGGCAGGGCTAGGGGGCGGGGTTAGAGAGAGGGGCAGCTGGTGCGAGTGAAGGCTGGCCGCCTCACTCACTTGGTCTTCTTGCGGATTTCCTCCACAAGCTGCTTGATGTGGTCCTCCATGAACTCGATCTTCTCATTCTTACGGGCAAGGGCTTTCTGCAGGCGCACAATGCGCTCCACCAGCACAGTCTTGTCTACCTCGGGGAAGCTGTCCGTCCGCATGGTGCCCGTGTTGCTCTCCGGGGAGCGCTCGTCCGGACCGCCACTGCTGCGTGCGTTCAGGGAACCTGGGCCAAGGAACAGTGCCACAAACACAAACTCATCCATCAGGGGGAACCGTCACCTAGAACTACCACAGAAATGTTTCCCCAAAACCTGCAGGACGTCCATCTGCAAGGAATGAACCTTCAAAGGTTTCATGCTTTGGGTCGCGACTATGCAGGTTCTGATGGGTTTTCGACCCCTCACTCAGGCTCTTATGGTTTTGTTACATGTAACAGGTAGTTACAGCAATACTACCAATGAAAGTGCCTAGAGCTCCCTCTGCTGGCAAATATTAATACAAGTCCCTCTCGTGCTACAGCATATATCCAGCAGGCGAGGTTGGTGGCGTACCTGAGGAGCTGGAGCGGCTGCCCATGCTGTTCGCCTCCCGGTCACAGGCTCCGTTCTCCACCTGCTCCAGCTTCTTCCTGGCTGTTGGGACAGATGCACCAACCTCAAGTAAAGGTGCCTCCCTCGAAACTCCTTACACATGTATCATGGAGAACACAAACCCAAAAAGCCTTCAGTCATGGGCTCTGTGAGTGTGACGAGCCCAGCCGGGGGCACGCGGTGCCTACCCTGGCCCAGCTGCTTGGTGAGGTCCTTCACGTTGGCTGCGTGTTTCCTCTTCTGCGTGGTGAGCTCATCTCCCAGCTCGTCCACGCGTGTCTGCAGCTGCGCAGTCTCTGTCTGCAGCACGGCCCGCTGTGCCTGCAGGGCCTGCACTTCATCTAAGCGCTGCTGCCGCTCCTGCTGCAGCCACTGCGTCTGCAACGCATATGTAAGGCACGTGTGACAGATCTGCGCAGAGACGGTAGCGGCGAAGAAGATACCAGGCTGTAACGTAGGGGATTCACCAGCTCAGCAACAGCGTGCTCTCTCTCCTCCAGACGCCCCTGCAGCTCTTGGGAGGCCACCCCCATGCGGTCCAACTGGGCCTGCAGTGCATTGCTCTCGGACTGTAGCTGGGCGTTTTTACTGGTCAGCTTCTCTGTGAAGCCCAGAAGCTCCCCCTCTCGGATACGGCTCCCCTGGATGTCAGTGTGCAGGTCGGCGATCAGCCCATTCAGGTTCTCCACCTCCTCTTTCAGGGACCGGATCTCCTGCTCGTCTCTGCGTGGTGGGATGGGGTGTCATGGAGGGTTTATGTTGACTCCGCTCCCAGTGCTTTTGGTATTCCCCAAAATGCCGCCCCATTTGAACCCTCCCCCACCGCGCCACCAACCCCGACGCTCTCCCCTCTCCGTTTGCCCCAACCTGTGCCGCTGGTCCTCCAACTGCTGCACGATGCCCAGCTGCTCCTTCTGGCTCTGGATCTGGGCCTTCTGCCGGTTGATGATCTCCCTGTAATTGCTGAGTTCCTCTTCTGTACGTGGTCGTTCCTCCTCGAGGCACCTCACCTGTGAAATGGGGAGACGGCAAGATAAGGGAGAGTGAGGGGAGAGGGGGTGGACTGGGTAAGTAGAGGGAACAAACCTTAGTCCTTAAGGTCTCAAGCTCATCCATTCCTTCCTGGAACGTTCTCTTGAGGTCCTCCAGCTCCTTCACTTTGGCACGATGCATCTGCCACAGGGGCAGAAGGGTTAAACATGTACAGCCCGTCACACTCCCCGGACCTGCAAGGTGGCCCACGATTCGCTCCTCCTCACGCCCCCTTGGCCATAGGAGGCATTGCCCGCCAGCCAGCTCAGTACCTGCAGCTGATCCGTCTGCTCCTGCCGCTGTTTCTCCAGCTCGCCTCGAGTCTCACGCAGCTTGGCATCCAGCTCGTTGGACTTGATCTCCTCTGACTCCTAGTCACACAGAAGGACATGGGTCAGTCAGCGGATGTCTCACCGAAAGACAGGGGAGCAGCGGCCCTGCAGTCGGAAATCGGCAGGCGCCTGCCTGATAGGTCTTAATCATGTCCTGGCAGTTCTTGCGGATCTGGTCGGCCTCCTCTTTGGCCTGGGTCAGCCTGGATGTGGTTTCCCGCAGCTTGTCCTTGGTTTCCTGCACTCGCAGGAAGAGGAGGGACATCAGAAGGATGCATGAGACTCCCCCACAGACCCACCCAGGCTGCGCCACTCTCCACTCGGGTCTCACCCTATGGGCGTCCGACTCGCTCTTCAGCTTGTTCTGCGCCCACTTGACCTTGATGATGTGGGAGTTGATCTCCTCCTTCATCTTCTCCAGCTCCCGGGTGAGCCTGGTCGCCTCGCCTTCCTAGTGAGAGCGGGGCACGCAGATAAAAATCGAGCCAATGGAACCACCCCACACACAGCCAGAGCGGCCTCTCACTTTGGCCTCCAGCAGCTGCTGTAGCCGGCCCTTGTCCTGGGCCAGCTGGTTCCCCCGCAGGGCCTGCTTGTCCACCTCCCTGCTGGCCTCCCGGAGCCGGCGCTCCAGCTGCTCCTTGTCCCTGCGCAGGTCCAGCGCCTCCTTTTCCCCTCTCACATACTTCATCACCATGGCCTCTTTCTCTTGCCGAGCCTCCTCACACTTTCTGCTGGCCTGAGTGCATGATGTCAGTTAGGGGGGGCGGTATGTCAGTTAGGGGCATTCGGGGGTGGGGGGCAGGGGCCACGCTGGGTTAGGGGCATGGGGGTTGCAGGGGCCACGCTAGGTACCTGCTCCAGCCGGTGGGAAGTGTCGCGCTGCATCTGCTGCATGGCTGCCTTGGCAGACGCCTCCTGCTGCAACAGCTTGTCCTTAGAGGCCCGCAGCTCCCTTCCCAGCTCCTCGGTTCGGGCCTCCATCTGCAAGGGGTGGGAAGGGGCAGCTGTGACGGCACACCCAGGCAGGCAGGCAGGCAGGCAGGCAGGCGGCACAGCCTGTCCGAGCGGCACGGCGGGAGGGCCAGCAATGCGGCTTCAGCTGTAACAACGGCAGCCTCTTCCGCAAAGCGGGCGGGGGTTAGCTTTAACAACGGCAGCCGCTTTCGCAAAGCGGGCGGGGGGGGGGCGGGGGTTAGCTTTAACAACGGCAGCCGCTTTCGCAAAGCGGGCGGGGGCCCATTACCTTTGAAGTGTGATGACGTACTAAAAAACTCCTGTTCTTCCTGTCACTCTGGTTCCTCAGCATTTACACTGGTTGCCAGTCACATTCGGAATCAAGTATAATAATAATAATACTTATCACCTACAAAGCTCATCATACATCTGCCCCTTACTGTCAGTCTGACTTCCTTCTTCCCTACAAGCCAGATTGTACATTAAGATATTCAGGTTCCAGATTCCTCATAGCACCTAGGGTTAGATTATCTTCTATGGGTGGCAGGGCATTTAGTGTTGAAATGCGCGGCCACAGAATCTGTTTAGGTTTTTAAGCTCCAGTTAAAAGCATATGCGTTTCAGAAATATTATAATACATCATCCAGTGTGTAAAGTTAATCTTTGTTTTGGGTGATGGTCTTGTATGGCTTCCTTTATGTTGGACTGTATGCACTGTAAAGCTGCATGATGATGATAACAATGGCAGCCACTTCCTCAAAGGGGAGAGGCTTCACCTGAAACACCACGGCCCTGAGTGGCTGCGGCCCCCCCAGCCAAGCCGTATCCTCGAACCCCCCCACACCTGGCCGGCCCGTCCCCACCTTCTGGATGGCGTCCAGATGCTGCCGCTCTGCCTCCATCCTCCGCTTCAGCTCCTCCTTCATCCCATCTTTCTCTGAGCAAATTCCCAGGATCAGATCCTGGTGCCGCCGATTTTCCTCCAGCAGCCTATGGGGGGGGAGGGGGGGGGGCATTAATCCCATCCCTCTCACTACCAGCCCCCAGAGTCATGTGACCACTAACGAGGACAATCAGCAGTATCACATGAGTATCACACAGTGTTTTTGCGCAAGTAATTCTTCAATTAAACAACAACTAATGTACCCAGCTAAGTTGACGTAAGTTCTCGTTCCCGACCTGTCCCCCCCCCTAATCTGTACTGGGCCGTGCCCCCCCCCAGGGACACTCTCAGGCTTCCCTGACATGACCTGCAGCTCCGACACAGTGTCACTCATTGTCACTCAGTGTCACAGTGTCAGTCAGCACAGATTCAGAGAACTCTCACCCTTCCAGCCCACCGACAGAGTAAAATCAGATTAAGGATGGCTATGTACTCCCCCCTAACCCAAAAATAACAGGCTGGACCAGTGACTGGCTGGCGGACAACAACGGCAAGAATGCCCTCACCTCTGAATGGCCTTCTCCTGCTGCGAGTATTTGTACTGGAAACACTTTTCGAAGGTTGTCGCCGATCTCTGGCTGTTCTGCGGCCCATTGGGGGCACCAGGGGTGTCGCTGGGGAAGCGGCAGTCAAGCAGCTCGGATTCCAGCTCATCCAGCAGGGACTCGTGGGATAATGTACGCTGGATCTCTGACATCAGCTTTCGGCTGCACTCCGTGTCATAGGGGCTGGCGGCCTCGGGGGGTCCAGGGCCCCTGTGTGATGTCGGTGTGCCTGGCAAATCCAGGGCCTCTTCAGCTGGGGGCGTCATGGGCAGAGAGTCAGATGCCTCTGTGGACGGGGCCACGGCCAGGAGTGGGTCATGGCTGTCATCCACGGGCGCTTCTGTGGGCGAGGCCTCAGCTGGGGGCGGGTCATCGCTGTCATCCACAGGCGCCTCTGTGGGCGGGGCCACGACTGGGGGCTGGTCATCGCTGTCATCCACAGGCGCCTCTGTGGGCGGGGCCACGGCTGGGGGCTGGTCATCGCGGTCATCCACAGGCGCCTCTGTGGGCGGGGCCACGGCTGGGGGCGGGTCATTGCTGTCATCCACAGGTGCCGCTCCACTTGTGCCAGGAGGAGGCAGGTCTGTCTGGTTCTCTTGGACAGACTCATCTTCTGGCGGGGTCAAACAGCCCCCTTTCTCCTGGGGGGGCTCTCCTCCCGCTATGTCCCCTCCTCTTTCAGTCTGAGCACAGCCCAGGCTGCTCCAGTCCTGGTCCTGCCCCTCTGCTGAGCCCTCTGGCAGGGCCCTCTCCTCCAGTCTCCCACAGGGGACATCCTGCTGCTCCATACTCTTCCTTGCTTCCCAACCTGTCAAAACACTGTTTCATTTATCTGGCTACCAAACTTTCTGTCTTGCAGGTATGAGGACGACAGTGGGCTGGGGAGACGCTGTGGGGCGACAGATCCTGCGTTTGCTCTCACACTGGTGTGCTGCGTGTTATAATGCAGGGGAAAGAGCTGAGAGTGCAGCTCAAGGTGGAGCACTGGCAAAACCACACCTGGCTCTTTTCACTTTTCTCAGAAACAAAACACAGTAAGTCGCTACCACTGGCCAATTAAAGCTGCAAAACTTGCTACCCAGTAAAGCGGTACATATAAGCTGCAGTTCATTTTACTGGTTTTAACCATAAAACAAACAGAATTTTAGATCAAAGTAGTTTTTGAGTTGTCATTCCTTCCAGGTCAAACATGGATCCCGCAGAAACACACAAAGTGACAGCAGAGAGCAAGCATGGGGCCAGGGAGGCGTCACACAGCGGTGACAGTTTCATTAAGAAGCTCTGCATTTGCTACTACATTAGTTTCCTTATTCAAGGCAATTATCACCACACTAGCAGTGTCAGAGCCACTCACAGCCTCACTATAGGACGAGGAGAGCTCAAAGTGCAGCATATAATTTAAATTAAAAATTAGCCAGCACAACAGATAGGAGCAGCACTGTCTGAGTGTCCAAGGCAAAAAAAAAGCCAGATGGCAAAAAAGCAAAGCACTGTGAGTAAAAGCTGCTTGCAGGGCTTCAAACCCACAACTGCATGGTGCTGGGAGCTCACTGCTTAGGATGAATATGAAAGTCACCAGCTAGGTGGTAGGCAGGTATTGAAGGGGACACCCCTATGTCCTAGTGACACACGCTTCGTCTAAATCACAGTACACCTTCAGCTGGTAGAGCTGTGGTCATGGAAATAGCGCAGGCATTGAGGCATTTTTCTGTGCTTTACTACAGTGAAATAAATTGGCTCTCACTGTACACTATCAAGTAAACTTTAGGCAATATTTTGATATCCGTTAACACAAAGCTTTTTGCTAATATACATATAAAACAAACCGCTGACACTTTAAAGTCTCTGGGTGCAGGCTTAAGCGCATTAAACACCGCAGCGCAGCTCACAGAGCCGGCAGGAGTTGTACTAGGTCCGCCTGGTCATACAGCTGGGGGGGGGGTATCAGGTACCGAGGACAGGTATGTACCGGCCTGTCTGCTCAGAAAGTGAGGGAGCGAAATGTTAAATATGGGCATCCCCACACTGACAGCTACAGGGGCGTGTAACCAGAGTGGCCGGAGGCGGTACAGCAGGGGTACGGAGGGATCGGGAAGCGAGAGAAGCCTCACTGAGGCTGTCAGGCTGCAGCTGCCGCCGTAGCCTCTGTGCCCACGGCCAAATGTCAACAGCGCGTACGCCGAATACGACCGGTCCCCGCAAGCGATAACATAAAGGCACTCACCGTTTCAGGGCTGACACGACACCCAGCTCCACCGCAGACTACACATGGAACACATTAGCCCTTTTCTCGGCTCTTCAGCCTCAGTTTCAGTCGCTCCGGGGTGACACATCAACAAAGATGGCGACCGCAACGCGAAAGGTTGGTGGCCATTAAGCCAATGGGAGCCTCGCGCGTGGTTGACGTCACTGGCAGAAACCGCAACCTCGCCGAGACCGACCGGACGAAGCAGTGTGGCCAATGCGTGGCCACGTGTGCTGAACCGACCAATGAGCAATGAGTGTCGCACCAACGTTACTGACAGATTTAAGTGCATACTAAAAGAAGTTGACGACCGCTTTGGGACAAAACGGCCTGTCGTATTGCTCCGTAACAAAAAAAGTGGGAAAATAAGAGTGTTAAAAGACGTCAGGGAAATTGGTAAATAAAGGCAGCTGTGTCTATGTGACACAAGTAGGATAGGATAGGATTTATACACACACACAGCGGTGGTAAATCAAGTTGGTCGTAAGTCGACTGTTTTTCCCACAAGAGTGATGGAAATAACCGTAATGCATTCCTAACCTCCCAAAGCACCCCTTACCTAACCTTTTCATAATAAAACAAGGTTGTATAATGTGCGCTATGAACCCCAGTTCTCGTTTAAAATTGTGAAACCACCCCTTACTGTGCCGAAATGTTTCAACATTATCACTCGTTGATGGCTCATCCTTTACGAGATCTGCATTTATAGTCCTAGCTTTTTCACAAATTATAGGCTCAGGATCACCTGCCGTCTGCCTTTCGTTTATCCACACTAATAATAGCCTTCCTACCTCGTCTAACTCTTGACCGCGACTTACTAAACTGAGTAACACCTTCAGCAACACTAGCTTCCTTATATAAATCTTTCGACATACTGTACATATTAGCGAGCTGTGGACGTCACCCTCATATTTCCTTCTTCTATTAGATCGTGATTGCTTTCTTTACATTCTCTTCCTTCCGTAGCTTCTTTTCAAGCTTTTTGGGGGGCATTGTGATAGCAATTAATTATATAATTATATATTAATTATATAAACCGAAATGACACCAACAAACAGGCGTATCTGGGCTCAGACTGACGACTACAGACGCCTCTCGGCTGTTTACAGCAGCACAAGCGGATACACGTTTTGGCCTCTAGCTGTCTCACTGAAGACAGAAGTGCAATTCAGTCGAGTGAAGTGGGTTTCTGTGAGAGAATTGGAAGAACCCTGATATACTGTAGAATCTAATCAGATCGCAGTGGAAAGTGGTATTACCCATAATACGTAGCAGTGGCCAGGGCAGCGTATGCTCCCCACGTGAAAGGGGAGTGGCATGGTAGGAGTTAGGAGTGATTCCCACTTCTCTGTTTGGACCAGTGCAGGAGGCGTGTCAAGATGTTGGCTGGGAAAAGACCCACAACCAACCCTCTGCCTGTGGCTCAGCAGTGAGAGCGACCTGTGGCACCATGCCCAAAGTCCCCTGGGGCAGTCTCAGTGCTGCTGTGGCGTTTACAGCTGTGTGGTCTGGGCCATAAACACACATACCTGTCAATTCTGTTCTTACTCTGCCTCACGTATGGTTATTGTACACATGAACTTTCCCATGCTCATAGTGAAGCGGTGCTTTCAGTGTGGTCAGCTCATGCTCATAGTGAAACGGTGCTTTCAGTGTGGTCAGCTCATGCTCATAGTGAAGCGTGGCATGTGCTTTCAGTGTGGCATGTGTCACGTATAGGGGGCTGTGAAACCCTGTGCCAGTGTTTATAACCAATCAGTACCTCTGCACCCTTCACACAATGTGAGCCTGGGGTGGTGGAGGGTAATGTGAGTTATTCTGTATGGTTTCTTTTTCTATGTACATTGATACTTTTAAAG
>JAODKF010000047.1:841012-852524 GCA_026779585.1 Mormyrus proboscirostris
ACAGCACACTGCTGCCCCCCATGTGTCATGGACAGTATAACAGCACACTGCTGCCCCCCATGTGCCATCGACAGTATAACAGCACACTGCTGCCCCCCATGTGTCATGGACAGTATGACAGCACACTGCTGCCCCCCATGTGTCATCTGGGGCAAGTCAGAGTGTAGAAACAGGACAGGAGACAGGAAGACAGTGGAAACAGTACAGGACAGTATGCTATGGACACACCAGGCAACCCTCTACAGGAGAACCATGGCCAAGAGCAGGCTAAGCAGCAGCATGTGGGCATTACTGTGACTGTGGCTGGGGGGTCACCAGAGGGACACAGATCAGAATCTGCATGTGAGTCTCTGCCTCATCTGTCCAAAAATAAAATGGAGGCGACCAGGTGGGGGCACAGCCGGATAGGGACGCGACTAGGTGGGGCCACAGCCAGATAGGGACGCGATCAGGTGCGGGCACAGCCGGATAGGGACGCAAACAAGTGGGGGCTCAGCCAGATAGGGACACGATCAGGTGCGGGCACAGCCGGATAGGGACGCAATCAGGTCGGGGCGGGGCGCAGCCGGATAGGGACACGACCAGGTGGGGCCACAGTCGGATAGGGACGCGACCAGGTGTAAAGACCAAGGATAAGATGTGGGACTGCTGTTGCCATGGAAACCAGAATAGCTGTGTCAGCGGCACCTTCTGGCTTTTATGTCACAGCACAATGTGATCACATCACTGTTTGTGCTGGATTCCCCTTAGATACATATGAGTGCTGCCATCCTGAGTGGTCCTGAACACCAGGGGGCGCTTACCTTTGGTATGGGGTATAAAGTGGTGGCGGAATGGGGAGGTGGGGCGGGAGTCATTATGGACGGAGCTACTGCGCAAAGATGAGCAGAGTTTCTGCATTCCAGTCAGCAACTCTGAGGAGGCATCACAGGAGCAGGAAGAAAAAGAGGTCAAAGAGGAAGGAAGAAAAAAAAGAAGGGGAGGAAGAAAGTGGTTAAAAAAATAGAAAATTAAAGTGAAAACACCTCAGAGGAGTGAGAAACAAAGAGTCAGAGCAAAGAAGGACAGAAACTAGGATGAGGCATTAAGTGCCCAGGGAGAAGAGGAGAGGGAAACAGGGATCACTGCATGGTTGCTAAGGGTAACGAGAAGGGAGGGGCAGGAAGCTGGTAGGGTGGGGGGCAGCTGGAGTAGGGGACTGCCCACTCTGTCTGTGTCACCCAAGTATTTGCATGTGTGAACTGCATTTGATGGCATCAAGACTGCAGAAACAGCCAATATGTCACTCAAAGACACAGAACAACCGCCCTGAACAAATGCTTACCCGGCCGGTGGAAGTGCTGTGGCGACCGTGACAAAGTGGGGGTGTAACTATGTCGACTGTACACAGGGGAGCCAATGGAGCCCTGGCTGGTGGACCTCTGGATGATGCGCTCCCTCATGTCAAAGCAGCCCTGTGAGAAACACAGGGAGATACCAGCCTCAGTATAAACTACAGGATAACAGGGAGATATCAGTACAAACCACAGAAATACTAGAATTAATATAAACTACTGGAATACAGGAAGATACCAGCATCAGTATAAACTACAGGATAACATGGAGATATCAGAATCAGTATAAGCTACAGGATAACAGGGAGATATCAGCATCAGTATAAACTACAGGAATATGGGGAGATATCAGCCTTAGTATAAACTACAGGATAACAGGGAATTATCAGCATCACTATAAACTACAGAAAAGCAGGGTGATACCAGCATCCATATTAATTAATTCATTCATTCATTCTCCAACCTGCTTTATCCTATTGGGTCGTGGGGGTCTGGAGCCTATCCTGGAAGTAATGGGCATGAGGCAGGGAACAACCCTGGACAGGGGGCCAGCCCATCGGAGGGCACACTCACACACTGTTACCATTCACCCACACATGCACACCTACGGGCAACTCCAATTAGCCTCAGCATGTCTTTGGACTACGGGGGGAAACTGGAGTACCCGGAGAAAACCCCACGACGACACGGGTCCCAGAGGTGTGAGGCAACAGTGCCCCCTCTCCATATTAATTACAGGAATTAATTATAGAGGAATATCAGTATTAGTACAAATGACAGGATAACAGGGAGATACAGTACTAGTAGTAGTATAAACTATAGGGGCACAGGGTGATACCAGCATCCATATTAACTACTGGAACACAGGGCAATACCAGCATTAGTTTGAACTACAGGAACAAAAGGAGATATCAGCATCAGTATAAACGACAGGAACAAAGAGAGACACCAGCATCAGTATAAACAACAGGAACACAGGGAGATACCAGCATCAGTATAAACTTACAATACTACACTTGTTTAAACATGAGGACAAAAACATCAGAGACTTGTACCTCTGCAGAGGGTGTAGGGGACAGGGTCCTTGGAGACTGAAAGACAAAAGCACAGCATTATGTTACCTAAGTCCAGTTACACACTCAGAAAGCATATGGGTTAGCAAGAGAATGAATGAAGAGGAGAGTGCTGTGGGTGGGCAGGATCTAAACAGCAAGAAAGGGGAGGATTGCAGGCCCACAGCACAACAGCTAGTGCCATATAAAGGTAACGGTGTTTATATGGCATGACGCCCCCATTCCTACAGCATCAGGACATGCCTGAGAGTAAGACCAGTACCTGGATGCAGGAGGGGGGAGGGATTCACGAGGAAACCGCAAAAAAGAAGGCCAAATGCGCACACAAAGCCACACACTGCCTATTTAGCAGCACACTCCATCTCTGTGCACACACATTCCGTATCCGCAATACACAAAATCATTCTGTTTAACATGAGTGATTACCTCGAAGGCTGAATGCCCTCTGGTGGCAAGTTTTGGTTAATAAACCGTTTGCACTCCCCTAACTTAACCTGCAGCAGATCTTTGGCTCGCCTCACGGCTGACTGCCTGTGCTCTGTCCTGCTCTGTGAATCGAATGACTGGAATGCTGTGTCACTCCACATACACGGATCTCACGTGTGAAAAGCCACGTTCAGTGCGAGGACAAATTCCCGCGGCGACCAGTTTGCTCAAAAATACAACGATGGATGTTAAAATGTTTTAAAGAAGTTGTCAGCACATGAGATGATGCAAATGCTGATATGGAGAGTCCATTTCAGTTACCCTCTATGGCCCTGAAGCCTGACAGACCCAATATCCTCCACACTGCCTACAGAACCGCGACTCTGCCTCAGTTAAACTTCTGAGACGACGTTCTTTATGCATCTCTGGTGGCACCAGCAAGCAAGTTGGCCACCAAGTTAGTTTGGCGTGTCTGTGGTTAAATGTCACATTCCGCAAACAGACTGACTCTCGCTGGTATGGGGAAGTGGTCAGTCCTCAGGGACTGTGCATGTCGATTGACAGAAAAGTAACTAACAGACTGTCACCTGACTGCAGTTCATTCTGCAGCACAAAGACTGAAGGCGGCGCTGTTGTTAATCAGTACCATGTTTTTACTGAACAAACTCCAGAATCTTCCTTTGCCTGACCTAATACTGACCCCATGAACAGCTCTGACCTTTAACCTGAATTTGCACCCCCCCCCCCCCCGAAAGCATGTGCTAGTAACAATGACAGGACCCGCCTTTGATTGCATTCACAGATCTTTGTGGGGACATCAAAAATGTCAACAACATCAAAATTACAGCCTTTTATTACAATGTGGGAAACATTTGGTCCCCACAATATAATATAAACATAACCCACACAATGACCTGTTCTCATAGCTTTGCAGGGACTGTCCATTCTTTTCTATGAGCAAAATCCTAAACTCAACAACGACAGCCTTAACCCCCACCCAGCCCTAACCTTAACCACAAGTAACCAGACAAAATAAATGGCTTTTGGCAGTTTTAGATTTTTATAAAAGAGTTTCCCCTTGTAAAAAATGGTTCCCACAACATCAAAATAACAGCTTTTTATCACATTGTTGGAAACCAAATGTATATAGTGTATATCTGACTCCCCCCCCTCCCCCACACACACACACACACACACACACACACACACACACACACACACACACACATACACACTCAGTATAGCAGAGCAGCTGTGCCCTCTTCCGACAGCAGATGACATCATCCCTGGGTTAGCAGTGAGTGGAGCTACAACACAAAGTTAGTAGGGTGTGGGGGGGGGCAGCGGTGGAAGGGCCAGGGCGGAGCCTGCCACTTACTCGCTGCTCCAGCAGGGAGGACCGCTCTCTCCTGGGGGCCGGAGGCTGTTGGCAAAGACGGGCATGACCAGGGCATTACACTTGACCAGCGGCCTGTCTCCTGGTCACTGATACGCCATGTTCTGAGCTGTCAGTGCCCCTCAGAGCATGTGACCCCCCCCCCGCTCCCATGCACTGCTTCACTCTGACAAACACGTCCCTCACACTGACACAGGTATCTAGCATTGCAGCTGCATTGCGGCTGGACCCAGGCCAGGCTGTTCAGAACTCTGACCACACCGCAGGGGGCCCCTTGCGCTGTACTGACTCATGATGAAGGTGTGCAGGTCTTGTTTCAGGGTTATCATCGTTATCCGCAGGTCCTACTCAGCATATGGTCTACAGAAAATAAGCAGGAAGCGCATCATCCAAAGCAGCAGCGCAGAAGGAGCCCATTTACCTCTCCCAGACTCTGTCTCTCATCAAGGGCGGTGGTGTAACAAGGCTCATATGTAATGAGGTCTGGTCTTTCGATGTCATAGATGGCTTTGACCTTGGGGATGGCGGCTAGGTCTTTGTAATCCAGGATCTCATTGTCTACTTTCGCCTGGGGAGACAGTGACAGAGGAACAGCAAGTCAGTTCCATTGCACATGGAGAAAACTCACAGAGGCTGTGGTCCAAAAACCAGCACTTAATATATGTCTGCAATATGAGAACGTGCTTCATAGATTCAATCTATGGTGCCCTACAATGTATAAACCAACCATGGGGGGGTGCTGTGGGCCTGTAGACCGCAATCACTGCTGAGATTGGCTAACCCTGCTCTCAAAACTGCATATCACTTTGCAGAAAAACATTTGTTACACTAATGGAAATGTAGCCACTGCTACATAGTCTATGGCCAAAGATCCTCATTACTCATTAGTCTGTTACCGAAGCAGCCCGATTCGCTGATTTACTGGGCCTGGTCCAGCACCTCGTGTGAATATGTTAGCTGTCACAGTGGCCATGACTGTTAGAGCAGCTCAGGTAGTCCAACGCTGCAGACTCCTGACATCAATCTACGGCAGGAAATTATTCCAAAGCAAATGTGTGATATTAACCCCGACTGGAGCTTCTGAAGGGGCTGAAATGAACCTGCGTCATTTTATATTTCAGTGAATGTTTCTCCACATGCAGGGACAGGCATGAGGCTTCATGAACAGAGGAGGTACCAGTCACTGTGTTACATCCAGTCACTGCGTTACATCCAGTCACTGAGAAACGTCAGTGTGGGCCAATGTAGAAATTTCACTGCAGATGTTTGTAGGACAACTACTGTAATACCATATTAAGTGAACACAGTGAGAATGTTATATGTAAGCTGAGAGTTGTTCATACAAAATATAACAAATCTTTATTCAGGGATGAGTAACAGAGCAGCTGCGCATAGTGGCCACAGGTGTGTGATTGGCTGAGGACAGAGAAACCGATTAGTGACTGGATGAGCAGATTAAAGGACTCACATAGATGGTGTGACCCGGTGAGCCAGGAATGCTTGAACCAGGTCGGGAACAAATACTTTCGGACGAGGACCTTGTAGGCTGTAAGGAAGAGAACACAGTGTTTACAGAAGCGATGCGGCATTGGCGCATGCGCACATGACCAGGTGGTCAAGGTGAGCACAGCGAGAGACGCAACGCTAAGCACAGCCACGGAAATGGCCGACATCCCCCCCGCAGCTCACAGAGGCAGCAGGTCCAACTCAGCCTTTCCTCCATGCTACTCCCATCATTCCTTACAAGGAGGCAGTCGGCGGCACATCGCTGGCATGTGCCGCAAGGCCCAGAGCAAGGCCCTTCAGGTACGATTTCACGCGTACAGCCCAATCGGCACCCTGGAGAAATCTTAATCTGAAGCCATATCTGAAGGGCTGGGCTCTCATGCCAGAGCACGGGGGAGAACCGTGCAGCTTGGTGAAGCAGCCATAGAAGCGGCCAGCCGTCCTGTGAGTCACGGCACTGTAATCCAAAGACAACCACTATTGCTGGTCCCTTGACCACAGCAATAAAACAGAATTACTTCAGAATTGAATCACTGAGGTGTACAAATTATAATCAGTACTTTATACGGCATTGGAATAATTAACACAGTTAATTGAATCAAGCATGTTTTATGCTGCATGTGATGCTTCAAAGCAGGCAGACAGGTGACCAACAGGATGCACTTCTAAATAGCATCCCGGGGGGTTCTACAGCACCACCTAATGGCGGCTGTCAGAATTGCAGACACACAATAACAATGGTCAGTGCAGGCCATATGAATTCTCAGGACACATCTTCATTGTCTGCAGGTGGAAATGAAAAATGGAACAACATCATCGTGAAACGCATCACACTGAGTCGTCATTAATTCATTGTGGACTGGGTGAGGGGTACGTACTCCGCTTTGGTACTCAGTAAATCATTTAACAGGCCGTGCCTTTTGGCCATACTCTTCAAGGTTGTCCCCACGCTCCACAAGAAGGCAGTGGCAGGTACAGGTTTCTAAGGAGCTGAGGGGCTGCAGGGCTGATCTAGACTGACCTAGACTGACCTGTAGCCTGTCTTATCAGATACTTGTGTCCGTCCCAGAGGAGTATGGCTCCTCTGCCACACGCCTTATGTATAACCTGACTAGCCAATCAGGAGACAGGTCTAATGCCTTCTTCAGTGTACCGGCACTGCCAGATCATCTCCAGGGCAGGGTGGAGCAGAATGGGCACCATCTCCACTTCAAGGTGGTGCAGAGTGAAGAGCGGGGAAACGGCGGGGGCGCGTGTGGTGGGGTGGGCGGGATGACAATGCCATTAAACAGCCAATAGCGAGTACAGTACCTGCCTTTCTGTTTTGTGAAGGCTGCTGATTGAGGGAGGTAGCAGCTGTGAAGGAAAGGAAGAAGGTGGACATGGGAAACCTTTGGCTCTGACACTGCCCACTGGGGGGGTGCGCCACCAAACCACAACACGGCTCATACCCGGGGTTTGGTGCCTTTCCTTGTTCAACCAGCACCCCCACAAACCCCTGTGTGTTAGACAGACCGGTCATGGTGTGCGTGAGAAGCAGCAACAAGAGCCTACTGCAGTGGAAGGTCACACCAATGGAAGAGACCATGCCAGTTGAGAAGGACACTGCAACAACACTCCGATGGGGTAGATCACTACTGAAATCCTAGCTTTATAGAAGCAGACCTACGCTACCTGCTCTCCAAGTACACGTAAGGAAATCACCCAGATGCCGTGTTTGGGCTTCCCCACAAACAGGCAGAGAGCATCGATCTTCTCCTGCTGCTTCCCAGTGACTGTTGCTTGCCTGTTTCCTGTCCACTCCAGCTGTCCTTGCACAAGGCTGAAAAGTGCTGTACTTCTCACACTACAGGATTCCTAATCCTAGATTCTGAAGGTCCATCATCAGGGAGGATTCCTTAATGGTGAAGCATTCCGACACTGTGAACCTCCAGACCTGGTGGTAGACACATTCTGCAGACACTGTGGATGCCCAGGACCAGGAGGGCATGTCCTGAGAGGTGCTGCTGACCCCCTGGATCAGGGCAAACTAAGCCTTCTTAAATAACAACCCTACACAGGTATAGATCTCCCCCCGGCAGGACCCTGAGGAGCGTCTGAGGCATAGGTTGGAAGATATAACAATGGGCCCCTTGCTTTCACTGACACGGGAGCTCCTGGTTAGCCACAGTGGCATGGAGGAGCAGGAGGAGCAGGAGCAGGAGTAAGTGCTGGCAGACCTCCATGCAGCCTGACTCTGAACTGGGGCGAAAATACATTGAGCAGGGACGCTTTGGTCTTTGACTGGGGTGGTTGGGAAAGACAACATAGAATGTGGAAATGCATCCATAAAACAAGGTGACTAAGGTCAGCACATCGCAGACTGCAGCACCATCCAGGACACTCTTACCCTGTGCTTTTCCTCAGCTTTGGTACTGTTCTTACAGTTGGGGTGCCAAACTGTAGATCCTGTGAAGGGACAGTGACCCATTAATCATAGACACTGAGTGACAGGAGACTCATTCATCAATCACAGACACAGAGGTAAAGGAGAGTCGCCCATCAATCACAGAGAGTGAAAGAAGGGTCACCCATCAATCACAGACACAGAGGTAAAGGAGAGTCGCCCATCAATCACAGACACAGAGTGAAAGAAGAGTCACCCATCAATCACCAAGAGTGAAAGAAGTGTCACCCATCAATCACAGACACAGAGTGAAAGGAGTGTCACCCATCAGTCATAGATAGAGAGTGAAAGGAGTGTCACCCATCAGTCATAGATAGAGAGTGAAAGGAGTGTCACGTATCGGCCACAAACATACTGTATTCAATGCCTTACAGGAATATATTTAACCAAGGAGGCCACTGTCCAGCACCATATTTCATCATGGAATCCAGCACAACGTACACAGCCACAGGCTACATGCTCACCTTGGAGGTACATTTCTTCACCTTCTGTGAACATCTGGTTGCACCTGCTGCATCGTGCACAGCTGGGGTGGTAGTGTTTGTCCCCTGCCTGGAGAAGGAGGATGTAGAAGGTCGCCAGAGGCAGACAGCAAGGCAGACTCGCCCTGTTCCCATACATACACACGACTCACGGCCACACAGACATGAACACAAGGGCTCGATGGCTGAGAGAAAACACTGCAGTCAGTAAACATTCATTTACTTCATAATTCATAAAGCTGATACACACAATGCTTAAAAAATCAGACTTTAGCTCGTGTTAATTTCTGAAGGATCAAGTACACCAGAGCTCTAGGGAAACCAGGAGAGGTATGTCTGGGCAAAGTTCACCACAGGCCACGTCCCTGTGGTGGGAACCTCATTCTGGTGCAGGAGGAGAGCAGGGCCAGCCTGACACCTCAGGACAGACACAAGGACACTCTGAACGAAATCTGGGGAGGGGGAATTACCGAGCTGCCCAACAGGGGCCCTGTCTCCTACTCCTTCTCTGGGGGCGGGGGGTCACAGATAATGCCCCCACTTTCACCTAAAGGCCAGCTTAGTTAGCTATGTAGAAAAACTAACCTTTGTCTGAGACTCCTGACCTGAATCGGGATAACAGAACCTAGGGGGGAGCACCTGGAAGGTAGATCACAATGCCACTGGGGTGGTGCGTTCCAACAATGTCGCCAGTGTTATGGATGCTCCTGTATCACCACTGACCTCATCAGTGCCCCAACCCAGACCCAGAACCTCACATTCACTGCAGTCATCTATTTCTCATTCTTTTTAGTTTGAACCCGACTACAGGAGCATGCATCCAGTACCAAGCATCAGGTACAGGTATCAAGGACATCCATCTCCATTTTAAGGAGCATGCATCTATATCCACACTGCAGAAATCAGCCTCCACACCCACACTGCAGGAATCAGCAGAAATCAGCCTCCACACACACACTGCAGGAATCAGCAGAAATCAGCCTCCACACCCACACTGCAGGAATCAGCAGAAATCAGCCTCCAAACCCACACTGCAGGAATCAGCAGAAATCAGCCTCCATACCCACACTGCAGGAATCAGCAGAAATCAGCCTCCACACCCACACTGCAGAAATCAGCAGAAATCAGCCTCCAAACCAACATTGCAGAAATCAGCCACCCTGCAGACACTAAACATCCACACTGCAGACAGTAAACACCCATGCTACAGACACCCTGCTATTTTCTCTAATATAGCTGTGGAAGTGGGCCTTTATCGAAACCTTTCCAGATTCAGTCACTCTCAGAAATAACAACTGTACCAATCAAAGCCAGTGTTTTGTGCTGTGTGCAGGGTTTCCATGGAGCCTTTCGGATGTTGAGTTTTATTTTGCCAAGGCCTCCCGAAAGCAGGACAGAAGAATGTGTCTGGGAGTGATTGTGAATGAGGAGATGCAGACGGGCAGGCTGTCTAGTGGGAGCCTGGAAAGCTCCCAGCCTGCGTCAGAGGCCTCTCCACCACTGGCTCCTTCTTCTCATCGTCTTGGAGCTGGTGACCTCATAGGCAACATGGGCAGAGGATAATAAACTGAAATGGTGGCCCAGCACCTCCCTCCTGCGGGAGGTGTGATCACCGCCTCCTACCCTCCTTACATCTGCAACACATATGGCTCCTTCCAGTCAGACTGCAGTCTGCCACTCCCATCTGTGCCGTCTCTCTGTTACACAGCAACCTGAGGCTTTTCATATTGGTCGTTCTCAGGTGTGGCTCCACCTACAAGTCCCGAAGGCCTCACCCTACGTTAGCCTCCGAACTCTCAGTAACAAAACAGAAACCGCCACCATCTCAGGTCTACAAGTTCCAAGAGAATTACAGCGCACAAAAACAGAAGCAGGGCAAAGGAAACACTGAGCAAAACCAGCAGGAGAATCTATCCAGGAGTCGGCGAGAGACAGGCAGAATAAGTGGCAGTTTTCGAGGCAGTGTGTCAAAGGCAGTATCAGTATCAGAGGCTGCATGTGAGAGGCAGCATCAGTATCAGAGTCAGAGTAAGTATCAGTGCTGGAAGCAGAGTAGGTGTCAGAGGCAGCATGTTAGTAGCAGTGTTAGTGGCAGCATGTCAGAGGCAGTGTCAGTATCAGTGTTAGAGACATTCACTGTGTCCCTGAATCCTAAATCGGCACTGGTGTGTCTGCATGATACCCGTCCACCTAGATCCCACGGAGCTCTCTGTTAAATACTTCCCCTGTTCACTTGTCTAATGTACCATGCAAACAGCGTAAGTCAGCCTGATTTTTGATATCTGGCAAACAGACTGTGTCCTCTTTGAACACTATGTGCAGCACCGAAGCTTTTGTGCATCTGTGCCTCCACACAAGTTTCATTTGGCAACTGAGCTGAATATTTTTCTAAATGTGTACCATTTGTGATTATTGAATGTTTAATTGTTTTGTCTCTTTGTACTGCAGCTTTTGTACAGATATGACTGTGTATTCATATTTTAACAGCTTCTGTTTGTACTGTGGGCCAATTTTGCTGTTTTTTTCTGTTAGTGAGACCGTAAGGCTGCACCGCTGGTCACCACGCAGAGCTTAGGCTGATCCTGTTAGTGAGACCGTAAAGCTGCACCACTGGTCACCACGCAGAGCTCAGGCTGAGCTTGTTAGTGAGACCGTAAGGCTGCACCGCTGGTCACCATGCAGAGCTCAGTCTGATCCTGTTAGTGAGACCGTAAGGCTGCACCACTGGTCACCATGCAGAGCTCAGTCTGATCCTGTTAGTGAGACCGTAAGGCTGCACCACTGGTCACCACGCAGAGCTCAGGCTGAGCTTGTTAGTGAGACCGTAAGGCTGCACCGCTGGTCACCAT
>JAODKF010000047.1:858020-872109 GCA_026779585.1 Mormyrus proboscirostris
GACCGGCTCAGCAGCCCATGACCGAGAGGTTCACCTGAGCCCCTCTGTGCCACGCAGCCTCTCAGAGACCCCGGTCAGGAGGACCTGGGCACGGTGTTGTAGCGTGATGACAGACAGTTTCCTATGCTGTCAGAATATGGCATTACTCAGCGGCAAGAGGCACAAAGGTGGTCTTTGAGCGCAGCAGAAGTGGCCGATACGAGCCAGGAGGCCGCACAAAGCCCCTTTCTTCGCATCCAACACCACAAAAGACTAATACGACGTATGAGAATTTAGGAAGTCTCTTAGATCCAGAGTGAGAGAGCATGGTGATGCCTCGAGTCTGGCCTGTGCTCCTCCCCCTCTTCTCTGCAATGTCCTGCAGAAGGCGTAAAGGCAGGAATGTGACGTCCTCAGCTGAGGCTCACCTCAGTCTTGCATAAGCCAGACATCTTAGAGGCCTAGACACTTCAGCGCCATTTTTTTGTTTATGCATGTCAAGAAGTCCTGCTGTGTGAAAGTGTGCATAGCTGTGCGCTCTGTGCATGGGTGTGTGGAGCCAGGGGCGGTCCAGTGACATCGAGGTGCGTGAAGGTGCAGCTGGCACTCACTGCTGGGGCCGCAGATGTCCCTCGGCGTGGGCGACACGGGTTCGACGCAGCGCTGACACAAGCAGTCTTTCCCGTTGAAGGTGACTCGGTCACCCGCAGGAAACGGGCGCCTGGGACACATAAAAACATGGGCTTCAGGCTCTGAAAGATCACATGACCTGAGCAAGAGGGCCACATGACCGGAGTGAAGCAGGCTCTATTAATGCGCATTAAAGTATTGGAAGTCTGCCTGGAATATGATAGCTGAATATTGAGAACAAGCACAAGGCTGCGATGCCTTGTAAAGTCTTGAGCCCCTGACCCTAAGGGAAGTCTGTGTTGGGCTGTGCAGGACTCCCTGACCCTGAGGGAAGTCTTTGTTGGGCTGTTTTGGACCCACGACCCTGAGGGATGTCTGTGCTGGGTTGTTTATGACCCCCCGACCCTGAGGAAAGTCTGTGTTCGGTTGTGCAGGACCACCTGACCCTGAGGAAAGTCTGTGTTCGGTTGCGCAGGACCCCCTGACCCTGATGGAAGGCTATGTTGGGCTGTGCAGGACCCCCCAACCCTGAGGGAAGTCTGTGTTGGGCTGATTTGGACCCCTGGCACTGAGGGATATCTGTGCTGGGCTGTGCAGGATCTCCTGATCCAGAGGGAAGTCTTTGTTGGGCTGTGTTGGACCCCCGACCTTGAGGGAAGGCTATGTTGGGCTGTGTAGGACCCCCCCGACCCTGAGGGAAGGCTATGTTGGGCTGTACAGGACCCCTGAGCTGGCCACTTCAGGTAAAAAGATCTTACTTGCACAGGGTGCAAACGAAGCAGGCGGGGTGGTAGGTCTTGCCCAATGCAGTGACCACCTCACCCTCCACAAAATCCCCACAGCCATTGCAGCGTGTCCCGTGCATGCGCTGGTAGTCCAGGGTGCAGAGATAATCCCCATTCTTCATGAAGAAGCCGCCTTGGGCCAAATCGCAGCCACACACTGCAGGAGAGTGGTCAGAGACGTCAGGTGGTAGATCACTGAAACGCAGCAAATCACTAAAACACAGCAGATCACTGAAGCATAGCAGGCCACTGACACACAGCAAATCCCTGACACACAGTAGATTACTGAAATGCAGCAGATCACTCACACACAGCAGATCACTTACACACAGCAGATCAGTCACACACAGCAGATCAGTCACACACAGCAGATGACTGCTCCGCAGTGCCATTCAGTTCCCTGACAACCTCTAATTAGTATGTGTGTGTTTTTTTCTGAGGCAAGGGGGGGCGCTCAGGTGTAATCCTTCATCAACCATTGCAGATCATCAGGGTTTTGTGACCATAAGACATAAATCCTTCACAAACCCTGCATATCCTCAGCAACCCAGAAAATAAAGACGTCTTTAAAACTGAAAGTGCACATAAGTGGGAGATCTACATACATCTGAATGACCCAAATGTCATGCTCTGGGCCTAAAGGTCATGCCCTAGAGGTGACACCAGACAGTTCTGAATGCTCCAGAATGAATGGCACAGGGGGTCAGAAGGTGTTTATAAATACCAGCTTAGATGGGAACATGCGTAATGTAACACAGAATAGGGCAAGGGGGCTTTCATCAGCAAAGCCGGAACACTTAATTCCAGGAAGCCCAGTATATCAAACACACACCTGCACTCTCCGAGGACAATGACTGACCAATAATTCCCAAAGCTGAGACAGTAAGTACCCCTTTAAATAATATTGAATTAAATATGAAATATTTCTGGATTCCAGCACCCTCACAATCTGTGGCCCAGCCTCAGGAGACTCCAGCAGGCACTGGGGTACATGTCACACGTGTCACACATGTGTGCGCTTGTCATATGTCACCGTCTCACAGCAGCTGCAGCTTCCACGAATAGCTCAGTGGAGGGATGCAGCCTGGCCCTGGTGCTTCTGGGGGTGGAACACCACCAACCTGTCCGTGGGATATTGTGTTTTAAGATGCCCCCGGGGGGGGGCCCTCTACACTTTTGGGCAGCACAGTTACAAAGACCTAGAACACCAGCTCACCTAAGTGCTTTTTAAGTGCAAAGTCCACACCTATAGCTGGAGGTGATGACGCCCTGTATCCCAAACAGACTTATGGCCCCCATAGCATTCCAGGGTATTCTCCCTGAAGCACTCAAGGCACTTAGAGTATAGCATGCCCACTGGGACCCGACCTTGAAAGCTCACACACTCCTTAGGCAGAATAGAGAGGACCCCTACCACACACTCTGCTTGGGCTTGTGTTTCCTGTCGTATATTTTAATTGGATGTGGAGACAGACATGACAAACTGGCCCACTGGGTGTCTGACGCCCACCACTCTCGTAAACGGCTCAGTTTGAGAGCCTACTTTACCTGACTACTCTACTTTACTTCCTGTCTATGAGCCCCTGACTTCCTGTTGAGGCTGACGCAGAGCCCTAGAGAAGCAGCTCTTACGGTAGACATCCATCAAGACTGGCGTCAACCTGACTGCAACTAAATCGAAGCTGAGAGCCAGTCCCAAGTACGGAAGATGCTGTGTCAGTTGACCAGAAAAGACCAATCACATGGAGCCAGCCAGAAGGAGCCGGTCAGGCACTCGAGGGAATACACTGCACTCCTAGGAGGCACTTCCAGGCTGGAGCAGCTGTGGTGGCTGGGGTGGGTCTGGGGGGGAGCAGATGAATGGAATGATGGCAGGTGTCTGTGGAACTGCAAAACCTAAATGTTTTTATGTGATGCCATGAGGCTCCTAAAGCTTTATTTAGTTGCAAAAGCCACACCCCTCTGACAGCCTAAAGACAAATGGCTAATTCCTGGCCCCCGTCCCTGCCATCTACACCATACCACACCCAGAATTCCTACCTTGTAACATCCAAATTCACACCACTGCCAACAGGCCGACAGACATAAGAGAAGCTCCGAGGAAGATGATTGGAGAGAAAGTTTCACGTGCCAGCAGGTGGTGTCTAACCAAGGGTGTATGTTTAGTTTCAACATTAGTAGGGACTAAATCAGCCCTGAAGTCCTGCCCCCGTAAACACACAAGGTCCCCTCACAATATGGGTAGGTCATGTCCTTTCTGACCACACCCAAATTCACACCCTTCAGTGTAACACCACCAAGAGTGCTGGTGTAATTGAGGTCCCTGTTTTACCTGACAATGTTTTTAACTTCAGGAGATGGTCTATGCGTTTAACTCAAAGCAGCACGAGGGACTTTTTCATTCATTTGCCATTAATCTAAGCTCAGTAAAAGCATTTAGCTCAGAGTCATAAATGGCCCTGAAACCCTCTTAGTTCCACGTCAGCTGTTCACTCCCTCCCACCTCCACCCCCTGTTCCTCTCTTTATTACATCCTATGAGGAATTAACAGCTGCGTCCCAACGAACACTGCAAGCCAAAGACAAGGACAAAGGGTCCCAGTGAGTAACAGCTCAGATCAATGCCTGGACCTGTTCATGTGGGTGCACAAGGAGCCACCTATTGAAATACTGAACTAGGAAAACATCCCAGAATACTCTAGTCAGCAGAAGCAGCTGACAGTACGATCCTCTGGCAGAGTGCAAGAACTTCACACGTTTAAAGCCTGGAACCCACCAAACCAATTTCCGGCCGACGGCAGCTGTGAGGTTGTTGATGAGAGTCGGCGACTGCCAGTCAGGCCAGTCTGTGTGGCACGGATGGACACAGTTAGTCCCTGCTGATGCTACTCATGCGATGAGGCCACACCAAGGCTACACCAAGACCACGCCAAGGCCACACCAAAGCCAGACTGAGACTACGCCAAAGTCAAACTGAGGTAACACCAAGACTATGCTGAGGCCACTCAGAGACCACTCCGAGGCAACACCAAAATCACGCCAAGGCAACACCAAGACCACACAGAGGTTACACCAAGGCCACACTGAGGCCACACCGAGGCCACGCCAAGGCTACACCGAGACCACACCAAAGCCACACCAAGACCAGGCTGAGGCCATATCAAAGCCACACCGAGACTACGCCAAAGTCAAACTGACCCTAACCCTAAACCTAACCCTAACCCTAACACCAAGCTCTGAGTGATCACAAATGTTGCATTGCGCAATGCCAAGCTCTGTTTGGTCACTAATGTGTCATGATACAATGTCAAGCTCTGATTAGTCACTAATGTGCCATTATACAATGCCAAACTCTAATTGGTCACCACTGTTAGAAGCTGCCAGTCAAACTCTTATGAGAATCCACCACAGCAAAGAGACGTGGTGCTACGAATATGAGGATCCCAGAGCAGGCAAGGACAGAGGAGACCCCCTGCAGCTATGCCACACCAGGTGACCCAGTCCCGCATCGCCAGAAGTGATGACGAGATGCTGAGGCTGGCATTGCAGGTGTGTCTTGGCCTGCAGCCTCAGGGGATCATGCTGGGTTCTGCTAGCGTCACTCCACAGCTGTGTACAATTCTGAGTCTGTGTGTGTGTGTGTGTGTTGAGGAGAGATGTGGTTTTACATAGCTGCTGTAGTAAGGGCTGTAACGGAAATAGCAGTCAGCATCTCCTGTGAGCATTTATAGAGAAGCTAGGTGAGAAAAGGGTGTAAGGAGGGAGGCAGCTGGAGGCAGGGGGGAAAAAGAGAGGGAGAAAGGAAGTAGAAGATAGAGGGAGACAGGCAGAGAGAAGAGAGAGGGAGAAAGAGTGGGGGAAAGAGAGAGTGAGCATGGCAGAGAAGACAGAAGGAGAAAGGCAGGGGAAAAGACAGGAAGAGAGGGTGGGGAGAAGGGAGAGGATGTGAAGAAGAGAGAGGTAGAGAGGTGGAGAGAAAAGAGAGGGAATATGAGATGGTGAACAGAGAGATGAAGAGATGGACAAACACTGCAAAAGAGGGAAGGAGAGAGGATGATAAAAAGCGATGAAAAGGACATGGGGAGAATGTAGAAGAAATAGACAGAAAGAGGTCAGTCTGTCAGCAAAAGAAAGCGGCTCAAAAAGAAACTGAAATGGGGGAGGGGGGGCAAAGATGCTGAGATAAAGAGAGTCATGTGGCTGCCCCCCCGAGAATAAATAGACACACAGACTCCCTCTCACACACACAGACACTACCTATCTCACAGACACTCTTTGTCTTTACTGTATCTCCCACATAGGCACTCACACACACTTAGACACGCATACATGCACAGACACACACATTTAGACACATGCACACACAGACACAGACCTTAACCCAGGGGTCTCCAACTCCAGCCCTGGAGAGCTACCATCCAGTAGGTTTTCTATCTTACCTGGCTTCTGATGAGCCACACCTGCTTCTGGTATTTACCTGAGAACTAGTGTGGCTCTCCAGGGCTGGAGTTGGAGACCCCTGGGTTAACCTCTACCCAGTCCTAACCTTAACCATACGTAACCAAACAAAATATGAGACTTTGGCATGTTTAGTTTTTGATTGCATTCACAGATCTATGTGAGGATATGAAAAATGGTCAAAATAACAGGTTTTTATTACATTGTGGCAGACATTGACATGGCTCCGTATTCCGTTCTATACATTCCTCTCCTGTCACCTTTAGCAACAAACTGAATGCCCCCGCTACACACACACACTAACTATGCCCCCAGTGACCAGCAGGTGTCTCCGGACAGCTTACCTAACACCATACCGCATAGCACTCATGGCATGGTGACACGGGGCCCTCAGATGTCCAGTAGGACTTTCTGAAAAGCTTTGTCAGGTACCAAGAAACACATTATCACAGACCGTATGAGGCTGACCTACCCTGAACGCCGTCCCTTATACCTCTCCCAGAACAGCACCCTTATTAGGGATGGGGGTCGAGACGTCTTTTGGGGAACTCCCTTAGATCTCAGATTACATGGGAGACACTCACAGTCACACGGCAGCACAGCCAACTCAGCGGAGCTCATTCGGCTGAGGACTCATCAGAGACAAGAGTATGTAAATGGGAGAGGAAGGCAAACCGCAAGGGAGGGAGTGAAGGGGGTGGGTGTGCGAGCGCACTGCCAAGCCAGGCACGTCTTCACCAACAGGGAGGCTCTATGTCACGCACCGTATCGCTAACAGCTTGTTTTGGTCATTTCAGTGGCCAACACTCGCATGGTCACTGCACCCGGGCAGGAAGAGGCTCCCTGCACTCCGTCTGCTCAGTGCGGCCCACCATAGAGGCAGTTATAAGGCTGGCTGGTTAGCGGAACAGGCCTAAATTTATTTCCTAAATGAGGAATGGGCTTGTTTCATACTTAGTGTAGTGATTGTGTGTGGCTGACAGGGGGCGCCACACAAAGGCATAGTCTGAGCGGTGTTAAACACTGCCGCTGTCTATCAGGCCAGTTCAATTACAGCACTTAAAACTGGAACTACACAGATTTACATGGAGAGACGCCTCCTTGCCACACCTTTTCCAGATCCAGCCAATCCAGTGGCCTGTACTATGAAGCGGGGTTACTGGCTTATCGGGGTAACTTGTCGGATTTAAGGTACCACAGTTTAGATGGACTTCATATTTGTTCACTTGCATTTTGCCCAGATTACCTTAAATCTGACAAGTTATCCCGATAAGCCAGTGTAACCCCGCTTCGTAGTACAGGCCCCAGGCCAGGTCTGAGGGTCCCGAGGGGCATGGTCTCCACCTACCTTTACAAGTGAAGCATCTGATATGAAAGTGCTTGGATTGCACCCTCAGCACCTCCCCTTTGCATGGCTCCCCGCACTTGTGACACTGGATCACTGGCTTCTCCATGGGTCTGTGGCTGTCCTGGGCCTGGGCCACTACAGCAGAGGAGGAAGAAAAGACCAGGCATGAGCAATCGACGCACGCGCACCACAAACAACGGCGCACAGACATGAGTAATCAGCATGTCTGACGATGAGCAGCTGGATGCATGCGGCCTTAGTACAGGGATACTCCAAATGGAGCTTTGAAGTAGACCTCCTCCCCCAGAGCCCTGGTGCTTGGCCCCCACCCCTCCCCCTCTACATCACAGCCATTAAGCTTCCATCGACCACCTTCTTCCTCTTCTGTGCGCTGAGCCATTGATTGAACCGAAGGCTGTAATGCTGTCTTAAGCAGAGTGACTGAGAGCAGCACAAAGAGGCCAAGGTCAGTCCATATTGCTCTGCTCAAGGTCACCAGTCCCATAAACTGTATCCTCAGAGCAGTTAAACAAACACAGCCGACTGACGCGATGAGACAATGGGGCTGCCATGCTCTGAGATTTGCAGAAAACGTGCGTGCTTCTGTGTGCCATGTTCTGCGTACACATCCCATCCAACGATGTTCATTTGTCTTGTGGATGGGCTCCAGGTCTCCCAGCAACCCTGAATAAGTGGTTAGACGATGGACAGCTGTCACATCCTCGTTCAGCCAATTGGAACCACATTATATGAATGCCAGTCTACCTTTCAGAACATAGCCCAGAAAGTAGACCGTAAGTGATGCGGGTGGAGTACACTGAGGCCTGCTCTTCCCAGCTAGCCAGGATCTCAGCAGACTGTCAGCATGTCCTTCAAGCCACAATATGGTTTCTAGAAGGCCGTCTCCGCCACTGGCTCCCAGTTTAGCCTGTCGGATAGGCCTCGATCTAATCTCTGCCTACTTGAGAGGCCAACCGGAAGCCTCAGCTGGAAGGAATGCGCTACCCCGGTAATAGGCTGTATATCAGGCCTCGATAACCAAGAAGAGGCCCAGAAATCTGCTCACGAGGTGCCTCAACGGGCTGCCTCCCCAAAATGGATGGCGGCCCACTTATCGGCTACTCCGGGAAACAAGATTCCAGTAAACTTATTTTTCAAAATAGCAGGCGCACTTCCAAATCAGAGGCATTGTCGTTTATGACACCACCCTCCAAGCAGCAGGAGGGAGGGGCTACCAGGGGTTATTTGTGGCATCTTCATATCTAGAGCAACAGAGAGCTCCAGCCCCATAAACAAGCCCCCGTGGTTTTATAAGACCCCGCCCCCGCTTTGCTATTACGTCTTGTTTCTCCTGCCTTCAAAGAAATTCACAGAGATCTGTGATTGAGCCAGTGACACGGCGCTACATCAGCCCTGGATGTGTGCGACATGGATGAGTCCCCAGACACAAACACATCGTGACACTAAACACTCCACAACAGGCAGAGTGCCACATGGAGCTGCGTGCCAGGGACACCTCCTCTCTCTCTGGCAGCGCTCAGAGACAAAGGTGCCAGCACTGTGACAAGGACACAAACAGCTGTCACCAGCAGGTTTCACACTCCCCCAGATTCCAGTCCCCTGGGTCAGTTGTGACCTAAGCTTTGGGATCCCTACCTCTCATGGGTCTCTCCCATGACTGAGCCAGCGGAAGCCCTTCATGAGGTTCACAAGTTTACAATTATGACCTGCTCACTCCACATCAGTGAGGCAGACAGACCTGCTGCACTCTACATTGGCTAGGCAGACAGACCTACTATATTCTACATCGGCTAGGCAGACAGACCTACTGCACTCTACATTGGGTAGGCAGACAGACCTACTATATTCTACATCGGCTAGGCAGGCAGACCTACTGCACTCTACATCGGCTAGGCAGACAGACCTACTATATTGTACATCGGCTAGGCAGACAGACCTACTGCACTCTACATCAGTTAGGCAGACAGACTTACTGTATTCTACATCGGCTTGGCAGACAGACCTACTGCACTCTACATCGGGTAGGCAGATAGACTTACTACCCTCTACATCGCCTAGGCAGACAGACCTACTACCCTCTACATCAGATAGGCACACAGACCTACTGTACTCTACATCAGCTAGGTAGACAGACCTATTACACTCCACATCAGCTAGGCAAACCGACCTGCTATACTTGACATTAGCTTGGCACACAGACCTGCTATACTCTAAATCAGCTAGGTGCACAGTCTAGCTATATTTTACATCAGTTAGGCGTACAGACCCGCTTTATTCCACATGAACTAGGCACACAGACCTGCTATATTCCACACCAACTAGGCATACAGACCTGCTATATTCCACACCAGCTAGGCATACAGACCTACTATATTCCACATCAGCTAGGCATACAGACCTGCTATACAGTATTCCACATCAGCTAGATGCACATACTCTAAATCTGCTAGGGACACATGAACCAGCTATACTGTATATCAGCTAGGCGCACAGACCTGCTATATTCCACATCAGCATGGCACACAGACCCGCTATACTCCAAAATCAACTACTGTAGGTAAACAGACCTGCTCACTCTATATCAGCTAGATACACAGACCTGCTCACTCTAAATCAGCTAGGCACACGGACCTGCTATACTCCACATCAGCTAGGCACACGGACCTGCTATACTCCACATCAGCATGCTTTGCAAATGCAAAAGTCATGGGCCATTGAGGTGGTTCTGGAGACAAAAGAGGCTCCAATGTGGTACAACACAGGTACCCAATAAAGTGACAAATAAGTGCATGTGAGCTGGGTTCCATGCCCCCTCAAATAAAATTGTTCTGACATTAAGTATATATATCTGGTATTAAAGACCACAAATGACACACAAAAAACACAACAGACTGTGACATACCCAGTCATCTTACTCTCCAGTTGTCAATGAACATAATTAGTTGTCAGATATTCAACCAGGTGTTTTGTTTTAGCATCACACAACTTTTCCCATCTTCTGTTGCCCCTGGCTCAGCTTTTTTAAAACGTGTTGCTAGCATCGAATTCTAATTGAGCATGTATTTGTCATAAAACTGTTAGATTTCTCAGGTATAACATTTGATGTCTTTGTTCTATTTTCAATTGAATATAGGTTTATATGATTCGTAAATCACTGCGTTCTGTTTTCTATTTACATTTTACAAAGCATTCAAACTTTTTTGGAAACAGGGTTGTAACACACATACAGTATATAAATCACGAACCACAGTGCTGAAATTAGCACTATGAGGGACATCTTCCAAAAATACCAACAACTAAACAAAACTGAAAATAGACAAAGGCGGTTTGAGGAAGACAGACTGCAGAGTGGGAACGCATCTCAGCTGTGGCTCAAGAACAGCTTGTATAGCGCCCTGGTAAGCATGATAAGCAGGTCTCTGAGTGTGGACGGTCTGCATGGCATGACCGCTTATCAATATAAGCATTATTTACTTATCAGCCTGTCTCTGAGCATAGATAGTCAGCATGGCATGACCACACAGGCTGATTGTATTTTGCAAGAAAAGCAGTGCATCTGTGTTTCAAAATCCTCAGCAATGCAGCACAGTGTGTACACAAACACTCACATCAAACACTCAGAGTCAAATCAGAGTACAAGAGCAAAGGAATGAGTCCTTTAATCTGGCAGTTGTACATAGGCACATGCATGCTGTTTCTGCTCCTGACACACAGATATAAGCACTGTGAATACAAATACACATACGGTGAGTACTCATTCACTGACACACAGTAAATACTCACTGACATTCAATGAATACTCTCCCACACTAACACACACAATGAGTACTTAATCACTCTCACACATGAACCGTCTTTTTTCACACAAATCTTCAGCATACATCTGCAGGCACTTGCATATCAGCAGTAGTTCATGGGCTTCCAGAGAGTCAGCTAATAAGCACACTCACTCCCTGCTCATGCACACAGGAGCAGCTTCTATGCATTTAAAACAAACTTCATTGTCAACATCCAGAGCAAAACATGAACACCCAGAAAGACACTGTCTCTGATAACCGCATTTAAAACATGAATCCCTAGAATGACACTGTCTCTGTTAACTGGCAGAAAAACACACCCTCAATAAGTGAAGCGGTCACTGTGATTTATGACAGTAGAGAGGCCTTCCAGTGCAAGACCACCGCGCTGGGGCTGTTTCCTGTGGTCCAAGTGTGCACCAGACTGCCAGGGCACCAGTATCTAGTTCATTGCGTATTCATACTCATGTTCATCTCACTTTTGTTTGGGTGTCAAGATTTTTCTCATTTTCAGCTGAAGTGATACTCACATATCTCACAGTGATTCCACAACAGTAATAAGAGACAAAAACTAGCTCTGATCACAGACAGGCCTTCTGGCACTCTCTCGCTTTGCACCTTCCCCGCTGCCGCAGCACAGGGACTCATCCCTGAACCTGCCTCTGGAAGGATCTGAACTGCAAGATTTCATTGTTAATCCCAGTTCTGGGGCAATAATAAAATCAGCACTGACACCTCAGAATTAATAAAACACTGACACCAAAGATTTAGAGAGCTCAAGCAGCCCAGAAATCTCCACATGACTGTGGGCCCACTGCCACCCTAAGCTCAGAAGATGAGTGGTTTGAACTTTCAGGGACACCGTAGCTGGTCCGAGCACATACAGCACTGCGTGGGCCAGGCTTTGGAGAGCTCCACCTGACACACCTGAGTCACCGCTCCTGCATCCTGCTGATTTGGATCATCTCCTCCTGTGAGTGCTCCGAGCTGAAAAAGGAACAAGTACTCCAAGTGGAAAAAGGAATGGCCACTTAGTGGCCAGAGAACCACACGCTGAGGCTCTAAGGAACCAGGGGATGAGTGTCCAAAGAAATGGGTGATGAGCGACCAAAGAACCGGGTCATGAGTCACCAAAGATCCGGGCAGTGAGCGACCAAAGAACCGGGCAGAGTCCAAAAGAATCGGGCGATGAGCGTCTAAAAACTGGGCGATGGACGGTCAAAGAACCGGGTGATGAACACCCAAAGAACCAGACGCTGTATGGCAAAAGAACCGCAAACTGAGCAGCAAAAGAACTGGGTGATGAGTGTCTAAAGAACCGGATGATGAGTGTCTAAAGAATTGGGTGATGAGCAACCAAAGAACCAGATGCTGTATGGCAGAAGAACCGGACATTGAGTGGCCAAAGAACTAGACACTGTATGACAAAAGAATTGCACGCTGAGCGACTAAAGAACCGGGTTCTAAGTGACCAAAGAACCAGGCACTAATGGAATCAAAGAAGCGGGTGCTCCGTGGTGAGTGTATATCGGCTTGAATCTGCATGACAGTTCAAAGAGTGCAGCTCGTTTCTCAGTGTGAGAGACCGACATACACACATGCACACTGACAGAGACACACACATACAAAGACATGAACACTGACACAGACACACACAGATACACACACAGACACACACAGATATACACACAGACACACACACCGGCAAGTATATTTGAGCAGGGCTGGATCCAGGCTTTTAGGCAGTCAACAGAGCCACGCAGGTCCTGCGGGGTTGCCATGGTAACGGCGGGTGGCTGCCAGCGCCGATCATGCTGCACCCCATCCCCCCCTTCCCGATTTCCCCCTGGCTGGATGCTGCACTCCCCTCCCACCAAGGCACTGTCCTCTTGGCGGCCTGCGGAGCAGAGAGGTGGAACTCAGGCACAGTATGCTGGGCAGTGCCTGTCTGACCTGGGGATGTCCCCCACAATGGTGGCAAGCCTGTGTACTCTTCCCTCTCACACAACGCAGCACTTACATAACAGACAGCAGTGCGTTATGCAGCCGGCGAAGCATACTTCTGACACGCAGGGAACAAGATCGCTGTCACGCTGCATGTCTCAGTCCACACACACACACAGGGGCAAACAAAAACAGACACACATACACACACACAAACAAACACAGGCGCACACATTCACAAACACAGGCACCCAGATAAACACAGACACACACACACACATTACCTCTCTCCTTCACCATGACCATGAGCTCCTGCCCCTCGCTTCCCCTCAGCAGAGTTTAGAAGTGTCTGCCAGCGTTTGCCACCCTTTCCCGGTATTCCCAAAGAGGACAGGGATGTGAGTGTGCCGCTCTTCTTGGGAAGAGGCACTGGATAACGCGTGCTGGCTGTCTCTCTCTCTCTCTCTCTCTCTCTCTCTCTCCGCTCCACCTCCCCACCAGCTCACAGCTGCTCCCACCCGCATTCAGATCCCCAGACTGACTCTCAGTCCCTCAAAGACGCCACCCTAAATTCCCTAAAAATAACCAGCTTCACATGTGAGCTGTCTCCCCCCTCCCTCCACGCCAGCTCATGTTTCCTGAAGGGATCGTCTGGAATCCTCTCTTTTGTTTAGGTGACTTACAAGCAGGTGTAGGCAATATGGCCAAAAAGTCATATCACAATATTTTTGTTTTGAATCAGGATTCACAATATATTTCACAAGCTTTTTTTGCGAATGAACCAAACTGGAATGTATGTAGTAAAGTGAGGATATGACAGAGAGAGTGAGGGCATGACACTGTGAGAGAGTGAGGCTGTGACACACTGCAAGACCGTGAGACTGTGACACACTGCGAGAGGGTGAGGCTGTGACACACTGTGAAAGAGTGAGGCTGTGACATACTGTGAGAGAGTGAGGCTGTGACACACTGTGAAAGAGTGAGGCTGTGACATACTGTGAGAGAGTGAGGCTGTGACACACTGCAAGACCGTGAGACTGTGACACACTGCGAGAGGGTGAGGCTGTGACACACTGTGAAAGAGTGAGGCTGTGACATACTGTGAGAGAGTGAGGCTGTGACACACTG
>JAODKF010000047.1:875475-896176 GCA_026779585.1 Mormyrus proboscirostris
TAGCTCACACAGGGATATATCTGAGGCTGAGAGCTCAGGTTAGACCCCTCCTCCAGCTTACACAGGGATATATCTGAGGGTGAGAGCTCAGGTTAGACCCCTCCTCCAGCTTACACAGGGATATATCCGAGGATGAGAGCTCAGGTTAGACCCCTCCTCCAGCTTACACAGGGATATATCCAAGGCTGAGAGCTCAGGTTAGACAACCTCTCTAGCTCATACAGGGATATATCTGAGTCTGAGAGTTCAGGTTAGGCTGCTCCTCTACCTCACACAGCTGAGAGGTCTGGTTTGGCCTGGCCTGCCTCTGTAGATGGAAAAGGCTGACTCACTGTAGAGCTCTCCCATGTCGTTTCTGTGGCCTGCAGACCAGCTCTGTACAACCCACTACGTAACGTCACCCTTCAGGTTCATTGTTGCCAAATAACCCTACAAACCTCAGAACCCCCCAAAAGCTCCAGGGTTCGGCTGAAGCAAAGGCATTCAGCTCCCCCATCACTTGGACCTTTGCCAGACCAAATCTGCATGCCTTGACAGCAAGGTGGTTTCACTAACCCAGACGCATAACAGACTGCTGCACGGCCGCCCACGTGCCCCGCCCCATCTCGCCCCATCCCGCCCCGTCTGGCCCCACAGCCTCCTAGGAGCTCACAGTGTGCGGGCATTCTGCAGCCATCAGTAGCCGGCTGTAATTAATCGGCCTGGGAATATTACCTGAAGGTATGCTCACACTATAGCAGACTCACACAAACCAAGCAGGAACATGATGCAGGCATCCCAGCTGGGAAAAACATACTTTCTATGTAGACGGTTTCACCACATTTTACCATTTAAAGGTCCACATAAAATTTCCACTGGCGCCAGAAAATAGGGCAGTTGGCTTTGTGTGACTTTCTCAGTGTACTTCCTCTCTCGGGGATGACAGATGTAGGACAATCAGAGTATACTTCACAGACAAAGAGCCCCTCAACACAAAGCCCCCCAGAGGCAGCCCTGCATGCGTTTGCTGACCAGAGCAGGCATCCCTCCACGCACACAGTGACCGCAGCACGCTGACGCACAGACATGCACGGCGACTACAGACCCATGTGCGCATGCACGCACACAAACAAACACGCACCTCTGTGTCCTGCAGAGATCTCCACCCCCGGATCCTCATCCAGTCCAAAGCAGGAGGTGATCTTCTGCGTGTAGCGACAGATGCCCTCGTAAGGCCCGGACCCACTTCCCTGCATTTCCTCTGCCATTCTCTGCCGTCTCCTCAATCAGCAGCTTCTCCCAAACGAGGCACAGCAGGGCTGGGCCAGCGGCACTTGACTCTCCACAAAAATGCCTTCACAGGGCTGGGCCAATGTCAATCAGCGCTCCCAGAGCTTGCTCCACACCAGCCCCAAGTCACTCCACTCTCACCAGAAACACCCACTCCACACCAGCCCAAAGGCACTCCACTCTGGCCAGATACACCCGCTCTACACCGGCCCAAAGTCACTCTGCTCTCGCCAGAAACGCCTGCTTCACACCGGTCCAAAGTCACTCCGCTCTCACCAGAAACGCCCGCTCCAGACCAGCCCAAAGTCACTCCCCCTCTTCCAGGCACCACTGCACAGGGCTGAGCCTTGCTGAGCAGCGAGATGCAAGACTATCTCTCTGCTGCCAAATCAATAATTCAGGCAGCCAATGAGGGGAGAGAGTGAGGGCCACGTACAGAGTGAGCGAGAGAGTATGTGCGCCAGTCTGCGCCAGCTCGTGGGCCAGGCGCTGCGGCAGTGGGACAGGCTGGCGGTGTAATGCTGCGTGGGCTGGGATGGGGTTAGCTATGCCACACAACCGCATGGAGACCATGGGTCCAAGCGAAACACAAGCAGGCAGTGCCCTGACCCTCTTATACACACACAGCAAACTCTCTGTGTTTCTCTGTGCCCTGACCCTTTTATATACACACACAGCAGACTCTCAGTGATTCTCTGTGCCCTGACCCTCTTATATACACACACAGCAGACTCTCTGTGATTCTCTGTGCCCTGACCCTCTTATACACACACACAGCAGCCACTGTATATTCCTCAGGAATGCATAGGCTGTTCTCAGAAATACACTGTGATAAGAAACAATGAGCTGCAGCCCACACATCCTCTACAGGCTGTGCTGGGCCTTTTACATTCATTGATACCCCCACAAAAAGACACCTGGAACATGGAGGTGAGGGAGATGGACAGACATCCTGCTAAGCCAAGCCAAGAAAGAGGGTTTCCAGCGCTGGCTGTAGGTCTACATGGGTCAAGCCTGCGCAGAGCAGCCCTGCTTACAAACTCTGCTCTCTGTTCTTCTGCAGTGATCACCTGAAGAGCACTGGCCTCCTCAAACTCATGAGGGCAGTAAAATCACACGGCACGCTGGCACTGAAGTTCAGGGAACGTCCCAGCACCTTCAGAAGTGAGAGTCAGGGCAGCTTGTGAGGACATGGACATTGGACCTCGGCACATGGACATTGGACCTGAGGTATGTCCCAAACAGCACTGGGAGCAGAATCAAAAGCATGTTTACTTTGGTTTTTATCTTTTTGCCTTGGAAAGATCTGGAAATATCTAAGCAACAAATCTTATGTGACCAAAGCTTGACAGGCCTGCTAGGTCACCTGCCATGGAGGGAAAGAAGGTGGAAGTCTTTCTGTGTGACCTGTCCCTTGGAGCGTGCTCTCAGACGCCCTCCTGCAATACAAGAAATACCCTCCACACAGTATGCAGTGATGTTATTTCACTTTAATTTTACAGCACAGTTTTGCACACCCTTAAGTCTGATCTACTTCGTCGTCAGTTCCAGTTGAAAGGCTATAATTAGACTGCATTCTCTCTCTCAAAGATCACAGCCAGGAATGCAGCAGGCAGTATCTGCAATTCAGATGTGCTTCCACCAGGGGGACTCTGGGAATGAGTGCATGCATACTTGGGCCACAGTTTAAAAACCACTATATAATCAGGTCTGTCTGTCCCAGGATGATGTTGTCACAAACGTGTTGTTCTGGGAAGGGAACACTGACAAAACAGCAAGGCTGCCAGAAATGCCTGTGGATCTGTTTGAAGTTTGGTATGGCCTTAAAAAGTGGTGATCTAAACCCCCCCCAACCAAAAGAGAAGCTTCTATGATATACTGTTATTTTGTTATTTTCACTGGATAATCCGCCGTGTCGCCCTTGGCACGGCATACAGCTAGCTGATCAGGTGACCAGTCTACAGTATTGCGGTCTTTTCTGCAATCACAGCCGCCTACAGTATTAACTCCACCTCTGCGATTCCTGATGCTTATAACATACAATTTACGGCACCGTGATGACCTAAGAGGTGCTACTTCATAGGACAGCTTGATGAGTACTTAAACAAACCCAGCAGGATCATTATGCATCTGCAAAGGACCAAGAACAGCAGCAGCCGGTTTACCCATAGTACAAAGAGTGTAACAGCCCCACCTATTGGTCAGAGCGGCACACAGTCGCAGAAGTGAAACCCCAACATCACACAAGCTTCTGCATTCAACTTTATATTCTCAGACTGCGATGTTCCATGTCTGTTGCTAAATCGGTGGTACCTTTAATATAAAGTGGCCACAACAAAACACCATTTGTGTGTGAATGCTGCTGCGCTTTAGAGCGCAGAGAGCAGGTCATCTTAAAAAACAGGCTGCTTGTGCTGCCCTACTATGCAAAGGGAGAGATGACCTCCTCTAACGTGGTGACTTCCAAACACAGCATGCCTGCAGAAGTACCATATACAGTTCTGACGCCAGACATTTGTCAGCCTGCTCGTGGCTGGATCACAGCAACCACGTAATGAGGACAGATTCCATGTCTCCATCCGTCCATGGGCCTGCAACGTCCTTTGTCACTCGGACATGCATGAAAGGCGATTGCGGAGAAACACGGAAATCAGCTGACAATAGCCATTAGCAGGGCCACTTTGAGGCCTGGTTAGAGCTAACGGATAAACACGCAGTGGGGGAGAGGTCCACAAACATGATCTACGACAGTTTTCATTAAAAAAATCACACCACCAACGGAAGCCTTGATTTGGTACACGGTGTCCCCTGGAAGACCATAGTTAGTGAGCACACTGTCACGCAAACCCCCAGCCCCGCTTCCTGCCCCATCACACAGCTCCAGCGCGTAACACCGCATCACACCAGCACGCGGCACCGTCCCACAGGGACACGGGTTACCGAGGAAGCCCAGCAAAGGGGAGGTGAGCTGGGAGGGGTGACTGTTACATAACACAGCAGAAAGCACGCTTTACGGGATGGGGGGAGCGTGTCCCCAAAAGGAGGGCCCAGCATGCGGGGGCTTTAATTAGACAGCCGGCAGGGTCCTGGCAAAAATGCTCACAAGCGACATGGAGGAGAGAACAGCGATGCGCCCGAGTAGAGCCGTGTTTCAGGAATGGGGCCGTCAGTCAGAGCGAAGGCAGGAAATGAACCCCCATGGTTCAAAGGCACCGACCGGAAGCTGTCTGTGAGATGTGATGAAACGATGCTTTGTCATTTGCATTGGCTATTGTACACGTAGACTAGAATCCTTTAGTTTTCATAGATCCCATCCTCTCTCCACACACATGCAAGTGAGAGAGAAACCTGAAATAGTACAATGCTGGAGCATTTTTTTTTAGGAGATTAAGGACCTTGCTCAAGGGTCCATCGAACAGGATTTGAACCGGTGACCTTCCAATCACAGGTGATCATGGGCACAAAGGCTTAACCCGCTGAGTGGAAACAGGACGGGTCATTGGTACAGAAACTGGAGCGAGGTTCGAGCAAGGCCGGCGGCCATGAGGAAGGCTTCCCCGGAAGGTAGGAGCAAGGCCGGCGGCCATGAGGAAGGCTTCCCCGGAAGGTGGGAGTGAGACCAGCAGCTGCTCCTTGCTATGGTTCAGATTCAACTCCCTTTCCAAGCAGGACACAGTGGGAGTGCTAACTTGGACTGAGGAGAGAACCATGTGATTCAGGGAATTGGGAAACAAGGCCCAGGCCCCGCTACTGGGAAGCAGAGGTTACCAGAACGAATAACAGACCGATCTTCAGGGGGATGGTATAATGGAGCAGAAGCGGGCATCTCACTGTCAGAAACACACACTGCAACAGCTATTAGCGATTAGCTCAGTCAGAGTCGTGATTAACTTGAGGGCAGAATGTGTGTGTTATGTACTGCATATATTACATTTTAGAACCAAAAGACCGCTTTTTCGGTCTCCTCAAGGGAAAAATCAATTTTAGAAAAATCTGTGACAACAGTCAAAACATTAAAAATGCCAAAAGTCTTGTATTTTATTTAGCTGCTTATGGTTAAGGTTAGGAATTGGTAGGGTAAAGCTTGCAAGTGTCACTCTCTATATAGAGACCCGGAGTTCTTGGTCAGACACTGTGCGCAGACAGCAGGCACACATCAGCACGCAGCTCTGCCTGCCTGCTGCCTCTCAATCTCCCTCCCGACTTTCCAGCTCTTTCTCAGGATCCTGTCTAAAGCTACTCATGTGGGCAAATGTTCCAAATCAAACATCTTTGTGTTTTTTTTTTTTGAGAATTTTACACAGCGGAGTCCGATTCAAGCCACGGTGCAGCAGACAGGCTGCGTATATCGTGGCAAGGAGTCAGCTCCAGAAAGCAAACGGCTCCAGAGAGCCTTCCATTACACCAAAGCTGGACACGGCCGCGCACAATGCTGGGAGCAAAGCCACGATCCTGGGTCTGACTGCACACAGTCCACAGGGTGTGACCAGACAAAACACAGATTCCAAAGCAAGGCAGAGGTTTGTAAAGAAGTCACCTAATGTGAAAATGGATTGAATGCAGCAGCCATCTGTGCCATTTTAAGACAGAAATGTTGGTTCGGGGGCTTGCTATGGGATGAGGTCTGGATGTGCAGGAAACACACACAGCTGATCTCTCTACGTCACGCGAGCCCAAGTCTCTGCAGGACAGAGCAGCTGCTGGTAACAAGCTAAGCAGGACTGGGCACTTACACACCAGCTACCCAGAATGAAGAGTCTACGGATTGTGAACGGTACCCGGTGTGAGGGAAGGGCCGCGCACCCCTGGGTGATTCAGGATGACGTGCCGCACGGTAGGGAGCTGCACGCTGGCTGTTTCCGTTTCTCGGGTCCCGGCCTCCGCACCACAATGATGCCACCCTGAGAAATGTTTTCATAACAGCCTCGCTTGTTGTTCACGGCCGTGCCTCTGCCATCTGCTCCGCGCAGGAAGGGGAGCGCCGCACTGTGCCGCGCCAGGGCGACGCACTAACGGCGCTGTAGCGTGCCGTCTGTCACAGCCTCTGTGCTGGCTGTACCTCTGCCCGGGAGCCCAGCTGTAGACGCCCCCCACCCCCCCACACACACACACACACACACACACACATGTGAGAGACCGTGTGGGTGGCCACGCACATCGCTGTGATCCTCCGGCAAGCCATCCATCTCAGCACCACACTCACCCATGCGGGTAGCACTTCTCTGATTGGCCCCACACCTCCGCGCTCAGTTCAGTGCTGCAGCTAATACTTCTCTGATTGGCCCCACACCTCCGCGCTCAGTTCAGTGCTGCAGCTAATACTTCTCTGGTTGGCCCCACATCTCCATGCTCAGTTCAGTGCTGCAGCTAATGCTTCACTGATTGCCCTCAAATCTCCACGTTTAGTTCAGTGCTGCAGGGTAATGCTTCTCTGATTGGCCCGACAGCTCCACACTGAGCTCAGCGCTGCAGATAACTGTTCTCTGATTGGGCCAGAGATCATTCCCGACTGCATATGCCCTGAATGCCAAACGTTCTTCGTTAGCGCTGTAATCATTCCAACTGGAGCTCTCTCTCATTTTTATGTTCATCTGGTTTAAATAATAGCCCCCCAGCCCCCCCACTAGAGGTGACTTAATTTCCCTTGGCCTGCCCTTCAATGGCTGTGGTTGCTTAGCAACCATCAGGGCCCACATTAGCTGCTCAGATAGCCTCCCAGCTCCCTGCGTGTTCCTCCCAGTTCAGCCTGTGGCTGCATGCTCAGACCCCAAGGGCTCATGGGTAACGGGAAGAGCGGGAAGGTCAATCTGGGCCTATGGATGTGTGTGAGTGTGGGTGTGATTAAGAGTGTGTCTGTTTTTATGTCTGTCCGTATGTTTATGTCTGTGTGTATGTGTCTGTCTGTCTGTGTATTTGTGTCAGTGTCTGTGTTTGTCTGTCCGTGTGTTTGTGTCTGTTTGTGTGTGTCTGTCTGTGTACTTGTGTCAGTGTCTGTGTTTGTCTGTCCGTGTGTTTGTGTGTCTGTCCGTATGTTTATGTCTGTGTGTATGTGTCTGTCTGTGTGTGTCTGTCTGTGTATTTGTGTCATTGTCTGTGTTTGTCTGTCCGTGTGTTTGTGTCTGTCTGTGTGTCTGTATATATGGGCTTTCCTGCATTTCTCAGTGTGTCAGTATGGCTGTGGCTCCTCAAAGAGATCCACTCCGGCATGAACTTGCTCTCCAGCTCCCCTGCTTGAGCATCCCCTGCCTTGCATCCTTGCTGCCATTCTCTGCTGTGACAGCGGCCTGCTTTCCTAAACCAGCTTAACAGCTTCCATCTTTGCACACCGTTACCCAAAGCTGCCTCTCTGGGTTCAAAATAAACCGGCAACAAGCTGTATCCAGTCAGAACACACACTGTACCAGACAATAAAGCGTACAAATGTAGGACTCAGACAGCAAGGTGTGCAACCAGAGACCTGACGTGATGGAGAGGCATTTGCAGAAGCCAGATAAATATGTAGAATGGGGCTGAAGCCCAGACCTTGTCCGTCTTTCATTTATTCTTGTCCGTCATTCGTTTATTCTTGTCCGTCTTTCGTTTATCTCCCACCTCTCTTTTGTTTTCCCTTGTCTTTGCACATAATCAGACCAAACAAAATCACAGTGAGTTTTGCCCTTTTACCCAGTAGCTATTTCAGTTATTCTCATAGCAGCCTGACGGATCACTGATGGGAGCCCATCTCCTCGTGCATCACAAACAGCTAAACAATTTCCCATAATGCACCTCACCTTCAAGGACAACAAAGATAAAAGGAGCCTGACACATCTAGCAACAGAAGAAGGTTCGGGTTAAACAAATCGTGTGGGTGTGTCTCTCCAAGCAAAGGACCTATCAGCTCAGTTGATCTTTATTTAGCAACAGTAAAGTCTAAAAATGGAAAACAAAGGAAGGGAAATGAGGAACCTCTGGGGGTTCGAGGTCACCTGAGCGCCCCCCCCCACCCCCCAACCCTGCTGCTGCCAGACAGAGCTATGCATGTGTGCCGGGGCAGACTGGATCTCTGTCAGCGGGTCACCGGTGACGTCTGGGGGGCGGACTGTGCAGCGCGTGAGTCGTGCTGAGCTAACAGTCACCGGCTGTGTCTTTAATAATAAACCCGGCAGCGTTTAATGAGTCCATAAGGTCAGCAGCCGCACTCTAGCCTGTTCTGGCGGCCTGGTCCCTGCGCTTTGCTACTTAGCACTTTACAGAGCGCTCACCATATTGCGGGATAGCAGGAAGACAGACAGGGGCAAGGAGGGGTGGGAGACCTTTACCAAGCATGTCTCAGCCTCAGGGTACACTGGGACAGCAGCTAATGTCTGTACATAGAGCAAAGGCAGCCTCACTTTAGAGGTCTGCGTGACTGCCAGTCATTGGCCGGAGCTTGGTGACAGCCAGCCAATCAAATGCGCCAGGCGGGCCACGGCACCATCCCCGGAAGTGGAAGCACTTCACTACACCTGCCCTTCCTGCCGAGGCTCCGGGGGGGGGGTGCTTTCTGCAACACCGAGCAGTACACACAGAATGCTGACACCCCCCATGCCCTGTGCCAAAGCGCAGCTGCCCCGGCGGAACGAGTCCCACAAAGACATCACATTAAACGAAAGACGTCCATTTTTTTTCAAGCATTTTTAATGACACAAAAGTTAGTAAACAGTTTTCACAGCCAATATAAATACGTCGAGCCCTTTATGTCATCCATTAGTAATGGCATGAACAGTCTGAGACTCTGGACAATTAAAAGGGCTGTAAATTAGTAATTAAGCTAAATGAAACTCACTGCCTATTCAGTGCAGCTAGTTTAAATTTCACAGAGCTGGAGTGGCATGAGACACGTGCCTGTTGCAGGCCGGAGTCAGGGGCTGGGGTCAAGGGTCAGGGTTGGGGGCTGGGATCAGAGGTCGAAGTCGGGGGCCAGAGTTGGGGGCCGGAGTTAGGGGCTGGAATCAGAAGTTGGAGTCGGCGGCCGGAGTTGGCCCAGTCTTCACGGGAAACACTGCATTCACACCCCGTTTAAGTGCCATGTTCATCCGGATGTGACTGGAAAACTGGAGGATGAGACTGCTGAAGAGGTCTGTGGGGGGTGGGTGGGGCATGTGCCCCCCCCCCCCAGGACACGTGCCCGCCGAGGCATTAAACATGCAAATGAGACAGCAGAATAATGCTGTCTAGAGACTTTAATCAGGTCCCGCTACTGGATACTTTACTGCCAATTCAGGCTAACCAAATCCTCGAGGGTACAGCAGACATGAACCAGCGCAGTGAATGAGTGGATATTCTTATATACTGAAGCACAAGGAAAACTATCTGTTTATCAATCGGGTTTTGTTGACGGGGCACAGACATCACAGGAGAAGCTCAGCCAGCCCAGAGCTCAGCAAGCAGAATCTGAACGGTCACCTGACCTGCAGTGAGTGCAGGAGCTGCAGGCTAACACAGCCACTTCACAGATGTAGGAGACTGGCTAAAATCTAGGCAAAGCGGTAAGGTTAAATCTGAATCAGCAATGAGTGAGCTCATCACTATAACGTGACGGTAAGAGACAGTGCTATTAATAGTGGTATTAATCATGCAGATAAGTAGAGATGTGTCTGTTTTTACAGCAGGAGACTGTGGAGAGCTTCCTAACTCTGCTATATGTGACCCATCTACTCAAAACAGCAACGTGAAATAAATGCATGGCCCAGGTAGGCAGGTCCCACAGTGCACCTTCCCAGGACACACAGAGGCAGCCTCGTGATCAGCGGGCAGTGGGGCTGCCGGAGTCCCTGAACCACTCAGGACCCGACGAGACACGTGGCCGGTCATGTGAGCAAAGCTGCCAGGGTGTGAGCGGCCTTGCCCGCTCAGCCAGGTTTAACCGTCCACGTCAGCAGTCCAAGCTGCAAAGAGCTCTGTGTGTGTGTGTGTGTGGTCATATATATATATTATAAGGTGATACAGAAGTATGGTGATAAATCCTGTTATTCTGACATTGTGGGGACCATTTTTTCGGGAAACTCAATTCTATAAAAAAATTCTGTGACACCAAACAAGAAACTATCCATCACAGTAACCGCTCAACCCCAGCTGGGATTGTGGGGGGGACCGGAGCCTATCCTGGGAACAATGGGCGCAGGCAGGAACCAAACCTGGGCAGTCGCCAACACACCACAGGGCTCACACACACACACACACATGCACGCACAAGGCCAATCTAAACTTGCCAACCTGCCCTGCACGCTTTTGGACCGTGGGAGGAAACCAGAGCCCCCGGCTGAAACCCACGGGAATATGGGGAGAGCGTGTGAACTTCACACAGAAAGGACCTGGGACCAAACCCAGGACCTTTTTGCTGTGAAGCTGCAGCGCTAACCACTGCGCCACCCATGACAAGAAACTAAAAATGCCAAAAAAATGCATTTTGTTTGATTACTTATGGTTAGAGTTGGGCTGGGTCGAGGTTAAGACTGTTATGTTAGGGTTTTACCCAAATGAATGGAGAGTCCCCACAATTTATAATGTGTGTTTGTGTGTGCATTTGTGTGTGTGCATGTGTGTGTGTGCATGTGTGTGTGCGCGTGTGTGTGTGCATGTGCATGTGTGTATGTGTGTACGAGCAGCAGCAGTATTTACCACCCACTCAAACCATTTGCATGTGGCCCCTGAGGTTTGGGGGCCCCGTTGATCACAAAACAGTCACTACACTTAGCAATAAATAAGCATATTCAGTGTTTAGGGAAAACTGAAGCAGCACGTTCTGCCAGGCAGCCATGATCTGCTGATTCTACTGGCTAGCTATTTATTCAGTTTTTGAAATATCTAGAGGGGGACACCAAAGTGGCTTTTTGAGTGGGGCCCCTTTTTGAGTGGGGCCACTATGCAGCACCAAGTCCGAACACACACTCACTGTCTGCAAAGCTGATCACACACACCATGACTGATGCTTGTGATGGACCCCTCCCCCCAGTGAGCTGCTGGGAGGGGCCGTGGTGATACCAGAGTCAAAACTGCAAAAACCACTAGGGTGTAGCGAGGCGGGTGCCGTGCCCTGGGAACTGGGGGCCCCTGGAGGGACACGCCTCACAGGATTTCCCCGCAAAGACATTTACAGGCCAGCTTACAGTTCCAAAACATCAGACTTGCCAGCGAAGAGGCAGCCGCTCCCACCCACAGCAGCTGGGCTGCACACGCAGCGTTTGCCTTTCTGCACTACAGCTTTTACATTTGCTGTGACTTGTTTTGATAGAGCAGGAGAATTTTCTGGACTGTGGTTCAAGTCAGATGTGATTATAGACATCCTTTGCTTAAGCGGTTTGCCCTTGAACCGTGTGTGTAATTATAAAAAGGCTGCTTATGCATGTTACGCACGTTATACACATTACGTGCATCATACACACTGCAAAGCGGTGATGTAAAGGAAGTGAAACAGGCCTCAAACCTCTCCTAAAATGTTACACATGGTGGTGGATGTAAAGGCTAGGGGTATGAGCACGGTAAGAAAAACCATATGGTACCAGGAAGCCTCTATGTGACCCACTGGACCATGTGACCCAGTGGATCATGTGACCCAGCATATTCGGCCAATCAGTCACCGGGGCCAATAGTAAATAAACACTGTCTGCAAGAGGCTATTTATTGGAGGTTATGGTGCTTAATTCCAGACATTAACTTATGATCTACGCACAATTTCTGCCTGTTTTACAGCCTGTTTGGGGGGGTCTCTCCTGTTCTTGTCACAGGCCACTCAATGTGTCTCCAGAACCTGTATGTTTTGCTGCTGCCTCCAGATGCCACCCCCCAGTCAGATGGCCCCATAATTCAATGAGGGACAGGGCCGTGTCCAGCACCATCCCAGGGGAATTACACAGATTTCACCATTTACACCAGCCTACCAAATAGCTGAAATGAAAATCCAGATGGCATCTTCCACTGACGCGGCACGCGGCCCATCACTATGGCCACGTCGCGGCTGGGGCCACGCCTGACAGCGAGCATTGCCAGGCCCCACCAGAGCCGGGCACAGCAGCTAAATGCTGGCATATTTGCAGGCTCCATTGCTGCAGTTCATGGGCTGGATCAGTAGCTGATTATAGGTCACCAACAGGCAGATGAGTGAGCAGGCAGATGGGCCTGAACAGGAGCACAGTGCTTGGCCAATGAGGGACATCTGTCTGCAAAAGGAGAGTGCCCTAATATGGGAGTGAAGGGCAGGGAGACAGTAAGAAGGACGGAGAACGAGGCTCAGAATCTCGCCTGCCTTTTTCTGCCTCTCTCATCTGTCCTTATTCCCCAAGGTGCATATCTGAGGCTTTCTCAGGCCAGGCCCAATTCGCGTGGATGCATCACATCAGACATATGCAGAAAACAGAGGACGCTGTAGCCCTGCCCCTGCATGCTACACAAGCAGGCAGAGATGCAGCTGGTGGGCAGTGCGTTTAGTGGGCACTGGCATTAGCAGACAGTGCAGTTAGTGAGCACTGAAGTTACAGGGTACCAGGTTTAACAGGTGCTGACATTAGCAGGCACTGGCATTACTGGACACTGCAATTAGTGGGCACTGCAATTAGTGGGCACTGGAGTTACAGGACACTGGTATTAGTGGGCAGTGGTGTTACAGGGCACCAGATTTAAGAGGAACTGGTAGTAATGGGCATTGATATTTGTAGTCACTGGCATTAAAGTGGGCCAGCATTAGAAAGCACTGCGGTCAATGCAGCAGAAGGTGCTGCAGGCAGGTAGAAAGCTTCATCTACTTTGGGATATCCTCCAGTCAGTACCTCCACCTACAGTGATCAGATACTCTGCCTACCTGCGGGTGAGCTACCCTGCCTACCTGCGGGTGTAGCATGCTCCTTACCTGCGGGTGAGCTACCCTGCCTACCTGTGGGTAAGCTATGCTCCCACTCAAAGCCACAGGAGATTCCATCCCACAGCCTAGAGCCCATACAGGACTACGAAACGGTGGAAACACCTGGCCGCTTTTTCTGGATCTTCTGGAGCTTCCACTGAGCCAGCAGCCCACGTCATCCCACCGGCATTGCTGGAAGTTTCCATCCAGCAGCCTCTCGTGACTCATTACGCTTCCCAGAGCCAAACTCGGGGGGGAAAAAACAGTGCCTTGTGGTCAGGCTGTGATGTCATTTCCGGAGCAGAGCTCCAAACGCTGGGATGAGGCTCAGAGAAGCCTGCCAGCCCGCCCCTCTGTCTACAGCACATGGGGAGCGCTCTCATGTCAAAAGCGGCAGCATTTAGGTATCCCTAGACACACCTTGATGAAATAAGACCCCACCTGGCTAGAAATAATAAGAAAATAGGTAATGGGAGGTCTGGAAATAGGTAATGGGAGGTCTGTCTGTGCAAAACTGCTTGGCTTAGACACTGTCACACTTCTGTTTCCATAGATGGACTTTGGGTGCACATGGAGAATAGGGCTTGACTGTTAAGGTGCCCCTAAGCAGAGGTCTCTGGAGACCCAGGACATCAATGCTGACCTGAAACATGGTGGTCTGACTCTCAGCAGCCTTCAGACCAGGGGGCCACAAACTGGGAGAACGATCACAGCCCCCCCCCCCCAGGAATGACTGCACTCCCAGATCAGACAATGCCACACTGGCTAAGTGGCATGCTTCCAAAGATAGCCCCCTCTCCGCCACCAGGCTCAGACATGTCTGACTGATGGGCCACAGAGCCACAGAGGAAGACAGACGTCCAGAGCGATAATAAATGCCCGCTCCCCCAGGCCACTGGGGCAGCAACACAGGCAACATGGCGGTGCTCTTTATTTACGCTGCATCGTGGCCAATCAAAGCACCTGGGCCACAGGGGGTATAGGTGAGAATGGGCGGGGCACTGACGGAGCACCGAGGGAGCTTGGGTGAGGCATGGGCAGCACACTGGCAGAGCATAGGCAGGAGCACGGGCAGAGCATAGGCAGGGCATGGGCGGAGCATGGGAATGGCATAGGAGGGGCATGGGCGGAGCATGGGCGGGGCATATGTGGGTGGGTGTTCCGCAGCGCTTCCCAGGGCTAAGGCTGCACATGAACAAAAAAAAAAAACGTCTGGATATAGCAGCATGCTAACCCACATTTACAGCTGCTAAGAAGCCGCAGCCCCCAGCATATCTCTGGGGAAGGTGGATTGCCATTCTCACTGTGACACGGCATTCCTGTAGCATTACAGAAGGGCTGCAGAGAGCCAGGCCTTCTCCAGACGCGAAGGGTAACCTGCAAACAGACGGCACGACAAACGGGAGCTATCAGGCAAAGCCTTTCCCCTTCACTTTGAATGAGGCAAGACATCAACAGACATAAGTGGTTCAGATCCAAGCGTGACCTGATTGGCTGGAAGGTTCCAGCAGAGCTACTGCTAATGAGGCAGAAAGGCCATGATGGCACAGGAGAGTGGCTCTGTCACTGTCCCTCCCCATTCCTTCAGCCGCTGACACTGGGGGCCAAAGATGGGGAGACCGACACCAGGGGCCCCAAAGGAAAGGCCAACACCGGGGGCCCCAAAGAAAAGGCCAACACCGGGGGCCCCAAAGTTATCAAACAACCACAGCAACCCGACAGCTTCACAAAGCAGAAAGACTACAGCTTCGCTTCGATGGGTATATATAGGCTGACTCTGCGAGCGCATATGCTGGCGTTTTCAGGTCAGACCTGCCAGATCTTCTTCTCTTTGACCTGTCCTTCCTCTTCTTCTCAGGGACACACACACACATGCACATGGTTTATAATACAAGCCTGCTTTTGTAGTGGTCAGTCATTTCTTCGTGAATGGTGACAGATTTGGGGCAGTCATGCACAGGTACAACAGCACTCACCAGGACTGGAGCAAAAGTGAGCTCTTAATTTCAATGTATGAAGCATATAAAACGTGATGAAGCTTTTTCACACCGTGGATCAGTTCTGTTACCCAAAGCAGCTAGCGGTGGTGAGCTAACTAGGCTTAGCCACCACAGCTAACAGTTAGTATGGATCAGAGAGCTTCTTTATGGGAAAGCGACAAGCAACCATGTTTACCCATGCACCCACCTGAGGGATCAGTACCACAGTGCAGCTGTGTGGCAAGTGATACCTCAGCACAACATTAGTTCGAGTGGAATGGAACAGTGTGAATTGTTTTCCAGTGGCTGGACTGCCAGTCCTGCCAACAATCATGGGGGACCTGCTTGTAGGACTGGATGTAGATTTACGTAATACCCAGGATTTACATAATTGCAGGTTAAGGGCCTTGCACAAGGGCCCAATGGAGTAGAATGATTCCTGGAATTCACGAGACTTGAACCAGCAACCTTCCGATTGCTGGGACGGATCCCTAGCCTCAGAGCCTCTTTAGCTTTAGCGCAATCATTTTTAGACAAAGCATATTTTAAACATTTCCAGAAATTAAGTAATTAGAAATAAAATATTTCAGGTAGTATCGGGAAATAACCAGGCAATTCCACTTGAGACCAGTAAACTTTGTCTACACCTCTAGGAGAACGTGCAATGAGATTCAACAATCGGCAAAGGATAAACAGTCAGTTTCGCACTTACATTAAAGAGGAATGAAGCGCAGAGACTACCTTATTGTGAAACTCAGAAAGAGTGCGGAAAAATTTTAGATTTCATCACAACTTTTCTACTGAGAGCCTCTTCCCCCGGTTTGACAGCGTTGGGATGCGATCCTGCAGCCTCCTGGTTCCCAGTAAATCCTTTCCGTGCCTCAGGCGCACCTCACAAACGCCGAGTCAACACGTTATTCAACCGTCCGGATGAAAAGAAGAATGAGCAGGCGCTGCTGGCGGGGCACAAAGGCCCGTGTGAACGCATACCCTAATCCTTTCAGGCGAGGCGGCCCGTGTTTCCCAATGGCCGCACGCAGAGACAGCAACAGCACGGGCCAAACGGGGGAGCTCAAGTGCATAGGGAAAGCACGAAAATGGGGCTATAAGAAGAGGAAGCCGCATAATGAACAGCTCAACGGCACGGGGATAAACTATAAACTAACTAGGGCGGTTTATATAATACAGAGCAGTTATTCGCATACCTCAAACAGCTGGAGCAACCTAGAACAGACCCGTGACGGCGACGCGTGACAGCTTCGAGTGACAGCCACGGGTGACAGCCACGGGTGACGGGGAAGAAAACACGGACGAACACAGGGGTCTGCTGAGGAGTACACTGAAGCTCATGAGGAGCAAACGCGCGCATACACACACACACACACACACACACACGCCGCGCGCGCACATACACACGAGCATACACACACGCATACACGCGCCTCGCGCACACATACACACGAGCATACACACACACTCACACCCCAAAATCAGCGTCAAGGCAAAGGCCGCGGAACAGAACAGCGTCAATGCTCAAATAAACCAGATTTATTTCTATCAGCTACCGCAGGCTTGAGCGTCGCACACCGCAATGCAAAGAATGCCCATCGACACTCACCTCTCGCGGACATGTCTCACACAGACGCTGATTTTTCACCCCCTCAAAAAAAAAAAAAAGAATGTCGCCTAAAAATATTATCCACTTAGGTTTCCAAACAGTGCAACGAAGGACGCGTCGTCCGATCGCTGTAATGAATTAAAGCAGGACGGCACGTCTATGCTCAGTGATGAGGGAAAGGGGAGGACGAGGGGCAGAGCGAAGCCGAGGGCTGGGCGTATTACGTAGGAGGCGGAGCAGAATGTCCTGTACGGGGCGGGACTGGAAAAGACACAGGGGCGGGGCCTCTTCGGAGCAGCAGTTATTTATTCGGGCGGTGTCCTTTATGGGCGGGGATTACAATATAGTAGGTGGTGCCTGTCAAATAGCAAAGAAGCCAGCCAGCGAGGAGGGTTTGGGAGCGTATTTTGGGGGCGGCGCTTAAAGAGTTGTGGGGCGTTCCTTGATAAGAGGCGCAGTATATAGCTGGGAAGGTGGGTTTGGGAGTGGCTCGTACGTGGCCGAGGGAAAGAAACACGAGGTGCGCGTGACACTGAAATGGGCAAGGCATAGAGAAACGTGACCGGGGTGTGTCCTGTGTGGGCGGAGCTGTTAGATGCACGCTGCTTCACATCATGTAATATATATTGCTACTTTGACAGCCGACTATTCGCTGAAAACAATTGAAACGGCTCTGTTTTTCAGGTCATTGTATAGTTTTTGTTGATAATTACTGTTTGATCAGATACATCTCAATTTAGTAGCAACAAAAAAGGGAAATTAGTGCCATGTCAGGACTGTAAATTAAACGTCCGTATTTATGCATATTTATTACTCTCAATATTGAGCATTCTTGCTCTAGGCCAGTCACCGTGTTTCCTGTGACGTCCGTAAATACAATGGCTCATTGGCTGTTGTACGTATCCCCAATGCCATGGAAATAAACACACACGAACACACACAGAGAAAGATTAATGTTTTGCAGCGTGGGATAAAGAGATAAATGTAGAAGGGTGTTGCATTTAAAAGTTTCAATCACGCAACAAAGCAAATACCATGAGAAAACCATAAATCAAATAAGTCTTTTATGAAAAGATTTAGTGAGCTCTAGGCTAACAATGTAAAGTACTTATTGTGACGCTCTGTCCTGATACAGATCTTAAGTCTGTTTGCCACAATCGGCAAACCAGCTTTTCCTTGTTGCACTGAACCTTATGCCACTCAGATCTACAATCTGCTTGAAGCTAACCAGTTAAAGTCACACTCCACCCTCCTACCTTGTCAGCGTAACAGGGTACTGGCTTGTTACACCTTATCTGTCGGTCTGAAGCCCAAAACATACTGGACCATCTGAAGTGCAAAATGTAGAAGCAGAAGCTGCTGAATTGTCTAATGATAAAATCTCTATTTGGGTTTGATGGCTTAAATCTCAAATGACCTGCTGGCTTTGTGAATTCAGTCATTTTAATCTGAACCACTCCAGAACGGCATCTTTTCTCTGAGATAATTTTCAAATTTATGCCTTTAGTGAAGATTGATTTAATTATTGTGTGTGCTGTATTTAATCATCCCGTTTGGCTTGCCGTTATTTTTTAAAAAAGGTTTGACTGCAGCACCACCATCTGGCAAAACATGCAACCTTCTAATCAAGCAAAGCATTCTTAACACAAAAACATAGAAAAACGCGCTGCAGTAAAAGGGGACTAAGAGGAAACCGGTAAATGGGCAAGATGTATTCGAGTCTGTGCCTTGTAATGGACTGGCATCCTGTCCAGGGAGCCCTTTGCATCCTGGATTAGGGAATAGGCTCCAGAATCCCCACACACATAGATATATATATATGTGTGTGTGTGTGTGTGAGGATTATGTTTGCATTACATTGTGGAGACCCCACAATGTAATAAAAACCTGCTATTTTGATTTTGTGGGGACCATTTCAACTAAACACGCCAAAAGTCTCGTATTTTGTTTGGTTAGTAAGGTTAGTTTGTTTGTAAGTTTAGGGCTGGGTAGGGGTTAATGTCGTCAAAAAGCTATCTGAATAAAGTAAATCCTGAAGGGGCGGCCATATTGTTTTGGCTCTTCAGTGCACAGACAGAGCAAACAAAAACCAATTTCGATGCATTTGTTGCCAAAGCGTAGTAGTTCCCTGAAATTCACCAGTTATCAAAACATGCAGATTGTGGGTGGGTGGGAGGGGGGTGGTGAATGAGGCCAAATTAAATATTGGGAGTACATGCCCCCCCCGCCCAGTGTTCCTATGTCCCTGCTTACACTATATCATACTATGCTAATACAAATACCCTGGGCTGATCATTTGAGAGAAGCGTGTCTGACTGCGGAAGACACCTCGCCTTGCCCTTGCCGTTTCTCCCTGACCGTCTCCTGGTGAGGGTCAGTGATGGGCACAGAGGCAGGCTGACAGGGCCTGACCACCTCTGCCGCTCACAGTTCACACTCTTCATCACAGCCTGCCGAGGGGGGCATCTCCTGACTTTGGGTGAAACGTCGTTCAGTTTGCTGCGAGGTCGCTTTTCCAGTTGGTTGACTACAAAAGTGCATAATCAGTGTGTTTGTTTGAGGGATCATTCATCCCTTTTTGCACTGCAGCTCCTATTAAGGGCCACGTTGCGCTGCCATAATGCCAAATAATGCTCAAGCATTTCATACAGTTAGAGAGCTGTGATCACTGGAGTGGAAACTGGAAAAAGAGAAGCTGCGTCCGTAATAAGTATCAATAACTCTTCTGTCAGAGAGCTCTGTGAAGTCACTGGCTAAACCCAATCAATGGAGTTACCTCATTACTGCAGTGGAGTCATCATTTATGACGGCCAAGATATAATATGAGATAATATGAGGCAGGTATGTCCAATAAGGACTTTGTGCCTCCACATCGAAAGACAAAGTGTCATTTAACATGTGTCATGATATACAGACGTGGGAAAAAATTAAGCGACCACTGCACAATTTTTTGTTTACCAGTGTACATCTGTGAATATTATATATATTTTGCAAGCTGTAGCCTGGTTCTTTTCTGCTTCTCATTAATGAAGGGCTTCTTCCTTGATTTATGGGACTTCAGTCCTGCTTCTAGGAGCCTGATATGATCTGTCCTAGCAGTGCACCTCACACCTGCACTTAATGTTTCCCATTCCTTTTGAAGGTCACTTGATGTCATCCTATGATTCATGAGAAACTGTCAGATAAGTTAACAGTCATCTCTGGCATTAGACTGTCGCTTCAGCCATTTACCTGGCTGGATTTGCCATTGGATGTTACCAGTTTCTCCTGCTTCACCTTGTTCTTGTGTACTGCTGTCTTAGAAACTTTGAACCTGGAAACAGCCTGTGGCTCACCATAGCCTTCTGTCAGTAGAACCACAATTAAATGAGGATTTTAAAATGGAGATTTACTGTTACATCGGGGCTGAGAAGCAGGCAAAACGAGCCGTGAAGTAGCAAACTCAGACGCAGACTAAATACACAGAACCGGCTAAACTTAACAGATAACAGGTGATAACAATCAGGAATTAACACGAGGTAACGAGGTGGGCGTGGCACACATGAGGATCGGACAAGCCGGGCGTGACATTTACCATACCATACCGCTTTATTTATAGAGTACTTTAACACAACAAGCGCTGCACAAAGTGCTGTACAAAGAGCCAACATAAGAGCCATTCAGGCCAAACAAATAAAAGAAAGAAAACACCAAGGAGTTTTATAATACTGATAAAAATCAAAATGTACAAATAATCATACTACAAATAGAAACTACAACACAAACAAAGCACTTCACACTGGCCAGGGAGTAAAAATGAGTCTTTGCATGAGATTTAAAAACATCCACTACTGGAGCCTGTCGGATGCGTAACGGTAACTCATTCCGTAGTTATAGACATCCACTGCTGGAGCCTGTCGGATGCGTAACGGTAACTCATTCCATAGATATAGACATCCACTGTTGGAGCCTGTCGGATGCGTAACGGTAACTCATTCCATA
>JAODKF010000047.1:896276-913501 GCA_026779585.1 Mormyrus proboscirostris
CATCCCCACCCAAAGCCCCCAGTGAGTAAAGCCATAGGCGACAGTGGCAAGGAAAAACTCCCGAGAAGGAAGAAACCCTGGGAGGGACCAGACTCAGAGGGGGAGCCCATCCTCCAGGAGCCGACAGGGAGAGTCAAATCAGAGAGATGGCTAAGTGCCAAGTCACACTGTCTAAGCCATAAGATTTGAGACATAACCGGGGAGCAGGGAGGTGATGAGAAGCCGGTGCCGACGCTCCCTCCGATCGCCAGGCAACCAGAAGTAAGGCAGCGCGTCATACATAGAAGATGACAGAGACAGAACGGCGAGCCGGATGCAGGGACGTCATGGGTAGCGGCGACGTCACATGTAGCAGGGTGTGCTGGACATCTTGAGGAGAACATTTTCTCAGGAGGAGTAGGGGAATTAAAATGTGCAATTAGTCAAAGTAGGGGAGACTATAGGCAGTGCTAACAGTTAGGTGAGTGCAATATGAAGTGCAATGCTACGGAAGATATGGCTATGGCAGCATAAGTAGGAGGGAGAGTCAGGTGGGAACGCAGGCATGGGGAGTCCCTGAAATGTCAGCACTCCAATCCCACAAGCGATTGTGAAGCTGGAGTGACGGCACTGTCGATTCAATTTATCCAAAGCCAGTGGCACCGATCCCCACCCAGCTCTACATCTCACACTATAGGTCTAACTGGGAGTGAGGAGTTAGCTAGAGCTAGAACTAGTGTCCCTATAAGCTAAACTAAACAGGTGTGTTTTTAGTCTAGACTTGAATATTGAGAGTGAGCCTGAAGACCATTCCACAGCTGAGGAGCTCTATAGGAGAATGCTCTGCAGCCTGCTGTAGCTCTTCCTATCCTAGGTACTAACAGATCCTGCGCCTTGAGAACAAAGCAAGTGAGGAAGGTTGTATGAGGTCGGCAGATCAGGTATTCTGGCGCAAGGCCGTTCAGTGCTTTATAAGTTAATAGCAGTATTTTATAATCAATCCGAGACTTAACTGGAAGCCAATGAAGGTAGGATAAGACCGGTATAATGCGATCAAATTTTTTTGTGTTTGTGAGAACTCTGGCTGCTGCATTCTGTACCAGCTGAAGTTTATGCAAGGATCCAGAAAGGAGGGCATTACAGTAGCCCAGCCTGGGAGTTACAAAGGCATGTATTAATTTTTCAGCGTCATGAAGTGAGAGCATCTTCTGAAGTTTGGCTATGTTCCGTAGGTGATAAAATGTACTTCTAGTAATACTTCTTTTGTAAGCACCAAAACATAGATCTGTATTAACTAGAACACCAAGATTTCTAACCACTGTGTTAGGTTGTGTAGGAATTAAGCCACCAATGTTAAGGTGGTGAAACTTATTTCTTGCAGCTTTGGGACTAATTACCAAAACTTCTGCTGTTTCTGTGTTTAACATAAGGATTTTTTTGCCATCCAGCAACAGATATCTAATAGACAGTCTTCTAACTGAGAGAGCAGTGATGTATAATCAGGGTTAATAGATATATATATATAACTGTGTATCATCTGCATAACAATGAAACCCAACACCATGATTTCTAATAATCAAGAGGTAGCATTTATAAGGTAAATGGTAGCGGGCCCAGTACTGATCCCAGAGGGACACCATATTTGACTCATTTATTGTGAAGATTCATTGTTCACATGGGCAAACTGATAGCGCTCAGTTAAAAAAGAGGAGAACCAAAGAGCTGTCCCCTTAATGCCAACCACACATTCTAGCCAGTCCAAGAGAATATTAGTATCGAATGCTGCAGTTAAATCTAGCAATACCAACAGAGATATACAGCCACGGTCAGAAGCCATAAGTAAGTTATTTGTTACTTTGACTGGAGCGGTTTCTGTGCTGTGGTTTGGTCTTTTAATATTTTCCACAGCTATAAATTGAGATACTATGGTGCCCTAACTTGGCACCTTCAGACTAAAAATGGACGGGGTTTGGGGAATTCACAGTGTGTTAATGGACCATGGTCCATGTTAATGGACATGGTTTGGAAAATTCAGTGTGTTATTGGATGGGGTTTGGGGAATTCACAGTGTGTTAATGGATGGGGTTTGAAAAATTCACAGTGTGCTACTGGACAGGGTTTGGAAAATTCACAGCTTGTGATTGGACAGGGTTTGGGGAATTCATAGTGTGTTAATGGACAGGGTTTGGGGAATTCATAGTGTGTTAACGGACAGGGTTTGGGGAATACACAGCATTACAGTTATTTTTCACTCTGCAGGTGGTTTTCACATTAAAACAGTAAGGAATGCACAGTTCAGGTATTCACATGTGTGGCTCAGTGAGTTAGGCCTCTGCGCCTCTGATTATAAGGTCATTGGTCTCCACCCTGGCCTCAGCAGAATAGTGACATCTCTGTTGGGCAGCAAGCCTGTCCCTTAATTCCCCAAAACGCCCCAGGAATGCTGAATAAATGGCCCAAATCTGCCCTTGAACCCCAAACTTCACTCTACAATTTATGTGTGCATGTCTAGGACAGTAAGAGGGGATATGAGTACAGATGCATTCCAATGTACCTAGTAAATGGAGGATCATTTCAATCACCGCAATACTTATAGCGAAACTGGGAGTTTGTTTTTGTACACAATCTGAATATTTAACTGGGAGAATATGTATAGCTACAACGGGCTTTTTCCCCACAGTGAAACATTAACTGGGTTTAGTGACTGGGCAACTTTGTGAGAGTGAAATTTTCTAAATAGTGGGAAATTCAGTTGTATTGTGTCTTTTCCCCCCAAAATGAGTTTTTTTGAGGAGAGACCAAGAGCGGTCTACGACACAGGCCTCGGTGCCTGTGATCGGATTGCACTGAACAGTACGTGTGTGCGCGCGTATGTTTCCAAGAATAGATGATGGGATCTCCTACATCTACAACAATCCAATATACCCGCACTTATACAAACGGCAAATTAAGTGTCATTTCAGATGAGCCTTACAAGAATGTTTTAGCCATTGCACCATGTCGCCGGTAGGCGGCGGTAGGGACGCCTCTCCGCGCCCCAGTCAGACTGGACTTGGAAGTGCCACGGTGTCCCTGTTAGCTGGCTAGCAGCCGCTGCGATGTTTACGTAGTGCTGAGGGGCGCCCGAGTCGACTCGTCTGCTTTTACGCGCTCGTATTAGCTCGTTGAGTTTTACTATTATTATTTTTAAGTGATAAGTGTACATTTATGAAAGCTTCAATCTGGATCGCGGCGGCAGCAACCGACGGAAGATAGAGGAGCTCTCTCGGTCTTCTCGGGAGAAGCTGCTTCAGTCCAAAAACAAAATGTTCTCCAAGTTCACCTCTATCCTCCAGCACGCAGTCGAGGCGGTAAGGAAAACCGCCGCAGAGGGGAAGGAAGCGCCCAGCCACGGCCGTGGTGTCAGGCGAGACCGAGGATGAATGGGCCTCCCTAGCCTAAGATGCTAAGCGGCTGGGTCGCCGGCTAACTGCCCTTAATTGGCGCTGTAGCCAGCGGATTGTTACTAAATACGGATCTACGTGGATAGTACATATTTCATAGGAGCCGCTGTTTGGGTGTCAGCGGCTTTCCAGATAATTTTAAGGGTCGACATCCGGGGCCGTCCTGAGTGTTACGGCGATCTGGGTCACGTTTACCCTGACCAGACGCGTAGGATGTCGGCGTTGGCCGGAGCAGGTACTGGGTCTCGAGCCTGGTCGTCGAGCCTTCACTCTCACCTGCTTAGATCCAGACAGGCTTCCTGGTCTATGTTAAAATGAAAGGTTTCCATAAACGGACCAGGCACGACCTGCTTCCTGTATTAGGACATTCCTGTAGGGGTGATGTGCGGTTTGAGGTGCATGGTTCGGTTCCTCAAGTAAGGTCAGCACAGCACAAAGCACATTGCCCGTCATTAGTGCGTTGCTGTCACTGAAAGCACCAACCCCAGAAGATAGCATGTATGTGTGCAGCTATGCAGCCCAGTCCCCCAGAATGGGGGGGGGGGGACCGGAGGTGAGGTGACACGCAGGCTGGAAGGTGACTGTTCTCCCTTTTGTTTTTGCAGCTTGCCCCCTCTCTGAGGTGACACGCAGGCTGGAAGGTGACTGTTCTCCCTTTTGTTTTTGCAGCTTGCCCCCTCTCTGCCTCTGCAGGAGGATTTTGTGTACCACTGGAAGGCCATTACTCATTACTACATAGAGACATCAGGTAAGACACCCCGACCCCTGGCCTGTCGTTACAACATGGCTCTAGAGATGGTGACCACATCACACTGTGCTGGCGGGTTATAAAGACGCCACCAGGTATCTCTCAGGTAAAATTCGCCCTTCAGTCATGTTGGTGCTGTTTGGGCAGATGACAAGGCCCCCGTGACAGACACCAACATCCCGTCCCACCTGGAGCAGATGCTGGACATCCTGACCCAGGAGGAGGGCGAGCGGGAATCTGGCGAGACTGGGCCTTGTATGGAGTACCTTCTACACCACAAGATCCTGGAGACACTGTACACGCTGGGCAAGGCTGATGTGAGGAGCCTGCGTGTGCCCTGTGTGCGCCCGGGGGGGGTGAGGGGTATCCGCACTGTCGGCCACGCTGTGACCTGTGCCTCTGCCCCATCTAGTGCCCCCCAGGAATGAAGCAGCAGGTGCTGGGCTTCTACACCAAGCTACTGGGGCGGATTCGCCAGCCACTCCTCCCTCACATCAATGTGCACAGACCGGTGCAGGTGAGGCTTGCGTCTGCAGGAGGTTCCACACAGCAGCTTGGGCTCCCTTCTTTTATCTGCTTCTATTTTTGGTTAAATGAATTGTGTGTCGCCTCCATCCCCCCCGCCCCCCCCCAACAGAAATTGGTGCGCCTATGTGGAGAGGTGCTGGCAGCCCCCACCGAGAATGAGGAGATTCAGTTCCTCTGCATTGTCTGTGCTAAGCTGAAGCAGGACCCCTACCTGGTCAGCTTCTTCCTGGAGGTAGGCCGATGACCCCTTGAAGCTGCAGGCTGCCTGAATGTCATTGAGCTTCCACGCCGTCCCTGGGGGCAGAGCCTTTCCCCCGGGTCCACTGCTTCATGCCAGTTTGTGTGTCCGTTGGTAGTTTAACCTCATGTCCTTTATGTTGCACATGAACGACAGAACAAGGCAAAGGTGGGGGCCACCCGGGTGTCTGAGTGCGGAGGGCTGGGGGGGGACGCAGCCGGGGCCACCTCACCTGACACCGGCCAGGCACCTGTGGCGGAGGAGCCAGGACTGGAAGTCAATGGGGCAGCTGCTGTTGAGCAGAGTGCCCAGGCCAACCAGAACCACAGCTACAACCTCGTCAACTCCTTGCTCAACCTCACCAAAAGCCCGGTCAGTGTTCCCGGCAGTACAGACCCTGTCTCTGTGCTGTACCGACTGTGTCCCCAGTATCTCTAAAATGGCAGTTATATAGCCAGCAGTACTGACCGTGTCCTCGGGCAGTACTTACAGTACACCGCTCTCCCTGGCAGGACGGCCGGATCGTGGTGAAGGCCTGCGAGGGCCTTATGTTGCTTGCCAGCCTTCCTGAGCCGGCAGCCGCCCGCTGCCTGACAGAGAGCACAGCCCTGTGTCAGCTGCTGGCCGAGCGCCTCTCCGCATTCTACCGGGCGCTGCCCCCATCCATGGACCCGCTGGACATTGAGACCCTGGAGTCCGTCAACTGGGGGTAAGTGGACGTGGTACTTGCTCTGGGGGTGTGTATGGGGGGGGGGGGAGCTGATTCTGACTCTGCTTTGTCCTGAGCTGTATTCCTTGTTGACAGTCGGTGGTCTTGTGCTGGGTCTGAGGTACGTGTCTGAGGTGTGCCCCATATCTCCTGGCAGGCTGGATGCCTACAGCGTGAAGGAGGATGCCACGGCCTTCACAGGCAAGAGGCCGCTCATTTCCTTCCTGTCCTGGCTGGACTACTGCGATCAGCTGATCAAGGAGGCGCAGACGGTACCAGCGCCGTCACCATGCACTCGTATACAGCATCAGCACGCTAGACACACTAACACAGTAATGGCACACTGAACACCTACACACACAAACAGGAGAGGAACACACTAGGCACCCGCACACTGTGACAGTGGCAGCACATGGAACACACTGAATACCTTCACGGCAATGGCACACTAAACATGTGAGCACATGGAGACAGTGATGGCACAATGAACATACGGTGCACCCAAACACAGAAACAAGTACCACACTGAACACATGGAGTGCCTACAAACTGAGACAGTGGTGGCATACTGAGCACAAGGAGTACCTGGACATTGAAAGATCGGCCGCACACTGAACACACGGAGTACCTGCACACTGAGACAGCAGTGGCAATCTGAACACACGGCGTAACGCACACTATAACGGCGGTGCCACACTGAACACACGGAGTACCCATGCACTGAGTCATTGGTGGCACACTGAACACACGGAGTACCTGCACACTGAGACAGCAGCGGCACACTGAACACATGGAATACCTTCAAGCTGAGACAATGGTTGCATACTGAGCACAAGGAGTACCTGGACATTGAAAGATCGGCCGCACACTGAACACACGGAGTACCTGCACACTGAGACAGCGGCGGCACACTGAACACATGGAGTACCTGCACACTGAGACAGCAGTGGCAATCTGAACACACGGTGTAGCGCACACTGACACGGCGGTGGCACGCTGAACACACGGAGTACCAGTACCAGTACTCTGAGGCAGTGGCAGCTCACTGAACACACGAAATACCTGCACACTGACACAGCGGCACCACACTGAACAGTGAGGCAATGGCGGCATACTCAACACATGGAAGCAGCAAGGCACGCTGGAAACACTGTAAACCTGCACACTGAGACAGCAGCAGCATGCGGAATACGCGGTGTAACACACACTGACACAGCAGTGGCACGCTGAACACACGGAGTACCCGTACACTGAAACATTGGTGGCACACTGAACACACAGAGTACCAGCACTCTGAGGCAGTGGCGGCTCACTGAACACACGAAATACCCGCACACTGAGACAGCGGCAGCACACTGAACACACGGGGTACCGCGTACTGAGACAGCAGCAGCACACTAAATACATGAAATACCCGCACACTGACACAGCAGTGGCACGCTGAACAAATGGAGTACCCGCACACTAAAGCAATGACGGCATACTCAACACATGGAAGCAGCAAAGGCACGCTGGAAACACTGCGAACCTGCACGATGGACACGGAGATGTCTTGCGGAGATGATTCTTATGTGAGTGTCATGGCACTGGGGTGATTTCCCAGCACGCTCTGAAACTGGGCTGCTCCTTTGGACAGACGGCGGCTGTGGTGTTGGCCCGGGCCGTCAGAGAGAAGTTTCTGGTACCCACCCTGGAACCGCAGCTTATGCAAACGTAACTATCGCCCCTTGATGTTTGCCATTGAACTTTGATGTCTCAGGAACATGCTTGACCTCGCTCGTTTATAACTTTGAACAGTTTTAAGTTTTAATGACCTTTGAGTCTTCTTGCGTACAGCCTTGACCCTAGTCCTCTGGCAGTCTGGCCATTGATATTGCCAATGTGACCCTTGACCCAACAGCTCAGAGATGGGCATCCTGACCTCCACGGCCCTGCTGACCCGAATCATAAGGCAGATCAGTTCGAAAGCACTGCTTCAGGAGACGGTGTACTTTCTTCTGGGGGAGGATCGGGAGGCGGAGACCCCCGATGGGGCTGGCCGGCCCCCACTGCGTCATAGGCTCATCGAGCACTGCGACCACCTGTCTGACGAGGTCCGTCAGAAGCCAGGTTCAGGGCATATGCGTATCCAGGCAGAAATTAAAAGTGTCATAATATTTTAATACTGTGTGTAGGCAGTATTTACATGAAACTGTTTCAGCACCACAAGTTTAAAAATCAGGTAACTAACGTGGCATCTCACTGTGTCCCGCTCTCTTTCGTCCCCCGCTGGACAGATCAGCATCATGACTTTACGCATGTTCGAGCACCTGCTGCAGAAGCCCTGTGAGCATGTGGTGTACAGCCTGGTGTTGAGGAACCTGGAGGAGCGGCGCTACCTGGAAAACAAGCCACAGGAGGACAGGGAGGCGCTGGAGAACGGGCAGCTGCCTGATGCTGTGTAAGTCAGGCTAATTCCTCCAGCTGTAAGCAGTGATGCAGTCACAGCTGAGCATGCTAACAAACGTTAATGCATGTTGCTACGCTAACACACATCCTTATCCTCATGTGCTAAATGCTAATGCATATGTGCCTACATTGACACGTGCAGATGCGGCTGTCTATGCTCACATACGCTAACACACATCCTTGTCCTCATACGCTAAATGCTAATGCATATGTGCACAGATTGAGACGTTCAGATGATAACAAGCTAACATATGCAAAAATATGTTAATACATCTTTATGGGTTGATAGGCTAAATGCTAGCATGTTTGTGCACAATAGGGCTGAAATATAGTGAAAAAGATTTTCACTATATTGATATTTATCATATTGTGAAATTCATGTGTAGACAATGATATAGTGAAATATAGCAGGTGGTTTTGAAATGACTTCAACAATAGACCCATATCTTGATCAAATTTGTGTAAAAATTGTGTATTATAACTGTTTATTGTGCAAGTGTTTAGGCTATATTACAAGAGAATATTCAAATGAATGACAATATGAATGTTCATTACTAATATCTCGCCCTCTTGCATCGGCATGGTAACGTGACGTTTTAGGATGGGGATTACAGGTGTCGGGTGAATGCGTACTGTGTTCATGCGTACTGTGTTCATGCGTACTGTGTTCATGCGTACTGTGTTCATGCGTTAAGTCATGAAATGCTGTGCTGTCATGTAGGGACCTGGAGGAGGACCCTTTGTTCACAGACCTCTCCCCAGACAACAGACTCTCCAGCCCAGACTGGCTCAGCTCCTCGCCACCTCAGTCGCCAGACCACGCAAAGCCTGATGGGAAGACGGAGGTCCACAAGATAGTCAACAGGTCTGGGCAGAGTGCAGTATATGGTGCTGTTCAGTTTGTGAGAGCTTGTCAGTGACTTAACGGCACAGAGCCTCCAGTGGCCCTCATGTAGACCTAGAGAGAAGTTTTTATATTTCTTGTTTAGTTTTCATTTTGAAAATGTCACAGAAGTTCTGAGGAATTAACGTGCAGCTGAGCTGTGATGGCTGTAAGCTGCAGGTGATGCTGTGCATGTGCCTGTATCTGAGCTGTACTGAGCAGGTCCTTCCACACGCTTCTGTTCCCAGCTTCCTGTGCCTGGTGCCCGAGGAGGCCAAATCATCCTACCAGGTGGAGGGCTCCGGTTACGACACGTACCTGAGAGATGCACACCGACAGGTGAGGCACCGCCCACCGGTGTGAGGTACTGAGGCCACTGGCACAGCTGAGGGTGCGACGTTAGAGCCCCTTGTCACTGCTGGGGGCGTGTGATGTTAGAGCCCGTTGTCACTGCTGGGGTCGTGTGATGTTAGAGCCTGCTGAGCGTGTTCTGCATCCCCAGTTCAGGGACTACTGTGGCATCTGCATGCGCTGGGAGTGGTTGGGGACACCAAAGCCCCTGGAGAAGTGTGAGCAGGATGGGCCCTTCTTCGAGGGCCACTTCCTGAAGGTTCTTTTTGACCGAATGGGCCGTATACTGGACCAGGTAGGCAGGTCTTCGGTGGGTGGAGCATGGGGTGGGTGGGTGGAGCATGGGGTGGGTGGGTGGTGGCCGCTGAGGGGCGGAGCGTCACCCGCCTGATTTGTGTGTCTGCGCCCTCCCTTCCCCGCAGCCGTATGACGTGAACCTGCAGGTGACGTCTGTGCTGTCCAAGCTGGCTCTGCTGCCCCATCCTCACCTACATGAGTACCTGCTGGACCCCTACATCAACCTAGCCCCCGCCTGCCGCTCCCTCTTCTCCGTCATAGTCCGGGTAAACACTCTGTCTCTCTCCCGCTTCCTATTTGGCGGGGGCAAAGATTGAGAAAGTGAATCTGTCTCTTTGCCTGTCTGCCTGCCTGCCCGTCTACCTGTGTCTCTTCTTGTCTTTCTGTCTGGCTCTCTCTCCTTCGTGTCTCTCTGCCTTTGTCTCTGTGCCTGTCTCTCTCTGCATGTCTTTCTACCTGTCTCTCTCTGCATGTCTTTCTACCTGTTTCTCTCTGCTTATCTCTGCCTGTTTCTATCTACCTGCCTGTCTCTTTCTGCCTGCCTGTTTGCCTCTCTGTAAGTCTGTATATTTGTCTCTCTCTCACTCTCTGCATGTCTGTTTCTCTATGTATGTATATGTCTGTCTCTTCATGTGTGTCTCTGCTTATCTCTCTCTGCCGGTTTCTTTGCCTTCTCTGTCTCGCTGTCTCTTTGCGTGCCTGTCTCTCTGTATGTGTGTCTGTGTCTTTGTCTGTGCCTGCCTATCTCTCTGCAGATTTCTGCTTGTCTCTGTCTGCGTACCTGTCTCTCTGCCTATCTGTCTCTCTGTATGTGTGTTCTTCTGTCTTTGTCTCTGCCGGTCTGTCTTTCTGTCTACCTGCCTTTGCCTGTTTCTCTGTATGTATGTCTGTCTCTCTGTATATGTATCTGTCAGTGTCTTTGTTTCTGCCTGTCTGTCTTTCTGCCTGCCTGTCTGCCTTTGTCTGTTTGTTTCTCTGTATGTCAATATGTCTGTCTCTTTGTATGTATGTGAGCAGGATCCTTCTTCCTTAATTGCTCAATTAGCTGAATATCTGCTCCTGCCGGCATGTCACTGTCCTGCAGGGCTGCAGTTCCGTGTAACAAGAGCCCCCCCCCATGGGGCTGTGTGTCTCCCGCTCCAGGTGGTGGGAGATCTGATGCTGAGGATCCACCGCATCCCCGACTTCACCCCCAAACTCCTGCTGGTCAGGAAGAGGCTTCTGGGCTTAGAGCCGGAAGGCACGGGGTGAGTCTCCCGGTCCTGCTTCTGGGTGGTCTGTGCTGGGGTTTAGTGTCCTCATCTCATTATAAAAGCAGGTTCTCCCTCCTCGGATGTGCTCACATGTGTCCGTGTGTGTATGACCCCGCCCAGCATCGACCACATGACCCTGCTGGAGGGGGTGATCGTCCTGGAGGAGTTCTGCAAGGAGCTGGCTGCCGTCGCCTTTGTCAAGTTCCATGCCTCCACGTCGCCATGAGGCCGTACCTGTGCTCTGCCTCTATTTGGATGGGCCTGGGGACGGGGAGGGGGGGGGGGGGGCGTAAATGCACCGTGAGGTGGCGTAACCCCACCCACGCCGGGATGAAGAAGGTGTCACGGCAGAAACGGTGTCGCATGTGTTTCTGCAGTTTATGTGCATTGAACGGACACGTCAGAACTCTCATCTGTAAAAAGACGTCTGTTTGTTTGTTCGTTTGTTTTTAATGTTATTATTAAGCCGCACATCTGAGTCAGCGTCTAAAGCTTCAATGCCTTTCCAGTAACATATTTCTGCCTTTTAACTTTTCATGGGAGAGAAGGTGATGAAAGTGGTTTTTGCTGTTGATCCTGCTGTGTCCGTCCCCCGGGGCAGGCTGTGGCTCCACCCTCTCGTAACGCTGGAGGGGGACACATGTCGGTGGGTGTGATCTTTCCGGCTCTCAGGTTTGCCTGTCATTCGCGGGGACGGGCATGGAGGCGGCAAGGGGTGTGTCTGGGTGGAGTGGGGTGGGGGGCGTGATATTCTGATGGTCAGTGACGGTCCAGGTATTGCAATCATGTCATGCTTTTAACATTGTTTTCTGTAAAGTGTATCTGATTGCCCACAACCCTTCCATCTATTACTGCTGTGTCGTGTAGTATCGTCCTCCACCACCGGGGGTGCTCATGTGCTGTGCCTTTCCAGTGGGCATCATGTGAGCATTACCTGTACATGTTTTATTATTGTCTTTTTGCAGAGCATGCTTTATTTATAAGGACAGACGGCAAACATCATTTGTAACCTTGTGTTCCTGTAACAGTAAGCAAATATGCTGTTTTTTGTTTGTCAGTTACAGTTCTTGGGGTTTGAGTTTTCTGAGAATATTTTGTGGACTTTGCCCTGTGGAACCTCTACTTCTTGCCAATAATAGTGTTTCGTAGTGGGGAGACATTGCGACGGGCAGCTGAAGCTCTGAGCCGGCCGTGTGCCTCCCCTCCCAGCAGGGGGCACTCTGCACCGACCTGGTGTGTCGGGGCTGTCTCTGTCCGCCCATTCCACTTTCAGCTGTCTTAATATTAACAGAGCTCCAGGGTTCGACATTTGCACAGACATGATCCCACGCAGGCGCTGTACAGATTGCTGTACTTTGGGTCTCTTTTTATACCTTTTCTTTGTGAACTGAAACATAAGGGGTTTGGGACTGACTCGCTGCTCCTGCCTCTGTCCTATGGTCCATATGTAAAGCTTGTGATTGTTTCTACTCATGCTGTTTTTATACTGACACTTCCTATAAATCCTAAGTCACCTGTCCAAGGGCAGGAGCAGCTACTCTGTCATCTCCGATGTCGCTGCATTTACACGTCAAGCCTCCCTGTCACCGACCACCTCTTCTCGCCACAGTCATACGCACGGAGCGTTTGCCAGTGCTTTCTTTGGCTGGGTCTCATCAGCGCTGATTTTCTCAAAGGCCACCTGCTGCACGTTGGCACAACGTGTCGGACACGTGAGCTGGATCTAGGAACCCCCCCCCCCCCACTTGGTGCGAGTCATACAAAGGTTCCCATAGCCGGAGCTCTCATGTTCCCTGAATGCATCCTCTGCTCTCTCCATCGCTAGCCTTGGACCTTCGTTTGCAGTTCCTCTTCCTCCAACTCTGCTCACCGCTCTTGGAAGGCAATACAGAGCTGGCTCTTCCCTCATCTGCCCCTGAGACTGACAGGCTCAGCGCCACATTGAAACTGCACTGAGTCCGATTGGAGCAGCGGCCAGGAACATACACAGCCTTTTAGTTCTCATGGGGAAAGGGATGCATAAGTACGTCAGTGAGGAATGTCCATCATGGGGGCATATTCAGCTCGCTGTAAACATCCTGATAGTGCTGTATGGAGAGACGGAGACCCTGACTGTCTCATAGACTGAAACTGCAGTGCTGACCCCTGCTGGACACAGATGGTGGTGCTCACATACATCCAGCATCACAGCTCTCTAGTGTTTGCATCCCATCAAGTCTCCTGTCAGTGTGCTCCAGCGTGCCCCACCCTCACTGTCTTCCTGCCCCCCCACGGAGCACGCCGACTCCTGCACCTTACGTCGTCATTTTGCCTTGGCCAATGAAAACTGTGCTACCCTTGGTAAAGTGTGTGTCCACACGGCCTTCCTCATAACGGATGGCGTTTGGGTTTTGCTCATGTTAATTTTTCCCTGATGCATTAAAGCATTTAACTCTTCGTGTTCTGATTTGTGTTATAACTCAGTAGCTCCATAGTAGGTTTGTATGTAGTGATATCCTGTGAGACGCTTGGTGGTGCTAAATATGGTGGGTAGGGCATAGCCTTAGGGTGTGTGTCTGGTGGGGCCGCACTCTGCCTGTAGTGAGAGCTGCTGCCCTCAGCCCAGATAGTTACATGGACTCTGAGGCGAGCCTGATTGGGCCCAGTGGAGCAAGGACACGTCTGGCTGCTGAGCGAAGAATCACATCACAAGATGCCTGAGCATTTATTTTGATTGGTTGGGACTCACCACAGTGACTTGCCATTCGTCTCCAGTAATAACCTATTTTTAACCTTTTAATTCTTATTTTCAATTTCTTCCGCACTGTATCACCAGGTCAAATTCCTATGTACTCCAAGCTGCTGCTTGCTGGTCCGCTAGACATCTAAAGAAGAATCCCTGTGACCCAGGCCAGGATAAGCAGCTGGAAGATGGACTTGCTTACAGTGTGATCTCTCTTTTATGAATTTAGAGCTATCATGCTTCTAGGTTTTTTCATCTATTCTCTATAACTTTTCAGTAAAAGGGTAGTTAGTCTGGAGCATTTTCCAGGAAACGTCAGGTTTTGGAAATGTGAGGGAAACCCGCAGAAAGATGAGACATTTCAAACGCCATGTAGATAGGAATCAAACCAACAGCATTCCGAGCGTGAGCCTACAGCGCAAAGCACTGGGCAGAGATAAGCAAACTGTCACAAATGATGAAATGTACGGATAAGAGAATGTCGAAAATCGAAACACTTATATAATCTACTTTCTAGTTGGAACCATCTTCAATTTATAGAGGGGATTAAGCACCGAATAATTCTAAAGCGCTTGTAAAACCACATAAATTAAACAAATCAAAGGATATAGTTGTTGAGCTATAAAATAAGAGTAATTTGACAAAATGTAACTAAATTTTGGAGTAATGAACTACAGTACCCAGCATCCCCAGCAACGATAATATTCGTCATACACTAGCGCCGCTACAATCAGCAAGCATGGCTGCGGTGGTGACGGGCGCAGTATCTCAAAGAACCCCGCTGTCCAAGTTGCAGTCTTTAAATGGACTTTTTGCAGTTTATAAAAAACAAGGACCCACATCGGCTGACGTGTTAAATCGGCTGAAGGAGAAACTTCTAGAAGGTAAGTGATGTTCATTAATGTGAGAAGCCCGTGTGGGGTTTCAACTTGTCGATTTAGATGTAAGCATGATGTATGTGCGTAGCGTCGCAGGATGGAGGAGGGAGAAAGGCATCCTTATCTGAAGTTTTATGTCACAGATGTGGGGGAGAAGCATCAGAACCCCCGCAAGAGGAAGAAGGCACTGCTTAAAATGGGCCACGGGGGGACGCTGGACAGCGCTGCCTCTGGCGTTCTCGGTGAGTTCCGGTCTGGTCCGGTGTGGTCATTGTCTAACATAGTTGTAGTTCTGTTATGGGGAATGCACACTAGAACCTCCATGGTGGGTCATTGAAATTCTCAAATTGTCATTGTCAAAAGACCAAGCTGCTGCAAGGCGTCCAAATAAGGTCTGGAGGAACATCCATTGGAAGCATGTGTGTTTATTGTTAGGGCTTGCTTGCTGTGAAATAGCCTGCGGACTTTGGGTGCAGCTGTAGGTACCTCTGATCTAAACCAAGAGACTTAAATCTCTTCAAGAGTTCTTCAACTGGCAGATGCCTCTTCATTTACAGGATTGGTTAATCAGATTTCTGTCCATGAGAATTATGAGTGTTTTTTTTCCCATATAGTGGTTGGGATTGGCAGCGGGACCAAAATGTTAACCACCATGCTGACAGGTTCCAAGGTGAGTAGAGCTTCAGAACAACAGAACTAATCCGCTTTAGGATGACCAAATATGCGATTTGATACACAGAATAAGTACTTTATTAATTCCATAACAATAAATAACATACAATAAACCGTAGAAATGTAACGGTACACATATTCATACCGAAAATTTTCGGTACGGGTTTTTCGGTTCGGTACGCACGTGTACGGAACGAAAGAAGCAAATGCGGAACTTTTGTGTTTTTTTTCTGTTTCCCCTGAGCAACATTCGGAAAGGGGCGGGTGAAGCCGCACCACTATGCATGCGCGCTTACAGTTTAACGTGAAGCTGAAAGTTTTTATTGTTAATACAAGTAGAGCACTGGTATTTTTTTAAAATGCTGCAACATAATGGATACTTGTATGTATTTGAGGCAATATTTGTGTTGCACAGTTCTTATATGAAGCTGAAAGCTGCTAATGTGAATACAGTACAGATCAGGGACCGTTAATTTTCTAAATGTGCACCTTAATGGACATTAATTTTGTTTTTATTTACTTGAGAGAATATTTATTTTGATTTACTTTTATCAGTAGGTTGCAGCAGTATTGACAGGCTTTTTATTTAAGACAGTCATATTTTCTTCGGTAAACCACTGTATAATAAAGAAAAAGAGAATCAACGGGGGAAATATTGCTTGGAATCCTGTAGTAAAAGCTCAGAAGTAAAGAGTATTAGAAAGACATTTAACGCTGTGGTTAAAGGGTTTGTTGCCACTGATCAAATTCCCTGGTCTGTCCGCAGAAGTACACTGCTGTAGGAGAGCTTGGGAAGGCCACAGACACGCTGGACGCCACAGGTGCCGTCACCCATGAGAACAGCTTCGGTGAGTCTATGTGCGGTGGGTGCGTGAGCTGTTATGACAACAGTAACAGCAGAGGGTGCAGTGGCAGTGACTGATGGAGTGCTGCCTGGACTCTAATGAGATCCCAGAAGCAGAATGGGCCTGTGATCTCAGGGAACAACCCACTGTCTGGATCTGTTCAGAGCACATCACCAGAGAGGACATGGAAGAGAAGCTGAAGAAGTTCACCGGAGAGATCATGCAGGTCCCACCGCTGTAAGTGAAAGGGCAGGGCGGGGTACAAGGATGGTGTCCAGTGAGTGACTGTGTCCTGTGTCCCTTCAGATATTCGGCCCTAAAGAGGAACGGACAGCGACTCTCTGTCCTGCTGAAGCAGGGTCAGAAGGTGGAGGCAAAGCCGGCTCGGCCAGTGACAGTGTACCACCTGAGCCTGAGGGAGTTCATTCCCCCCCTCTTTACCCTGGGTTAGCATCACCCTGCGCTGCTTGTGTGCATGTGTGTGTATATGTGGATTATATTTATATTGCATCGTGGGGACCAAATGTTCCCCACAATGTGATAAAAACCTGTTGTTTTGATGTTGTGGAGACCATTTTTCAGGTCCACACAAAGATCTGTGAATGCACTCAAACTAAGAATGCCAAAAATGTCATATTTCGTGTGGTGACTTATGGCTAAGGTTAGGGCTGGGTAGAGGTAAAGCTCGATATGTTGGGATTAGAGTTTTCCCGATAGAAATGAATGGAGAGTCCCCACAAGGAATTTAGTGATTCATTTAGAACTCATTGTTGTGCACTGTGTGCTGTGGTGTGTCAACAACGAAATGTGTCCTCTGCATTTAACCCATATGTGCCAATGTGACATAGCAGGGGGCAGCTAATTCAACACCCGGGGAGCAGCGCTTGGGGGCGGTACCTTGCTGGTCAGGGATTTGAACCTGCAATCTTTCAATTATGAGCGCGCGTCCCTAACCATTAAGCCGCCACAGCCCATCACAAACCTGTTTTTCTGTGTGCACCTGTGTGTGTGTGTGAGGGTTATATTATCTTACAGATTATTGGACGGGGCAGCATGTGGCTCAGTGGGATTGGACACTGTGCCTGTGACTGGAAGGTTGTCGTTTCAAATCCCCTAAAATTAGTATAATTCTCCCCCACCCTTTTTACCTGCTCCGCCCCACCCTGTCTCTGCACTCCGCCCCCTTCACCTTATTTACATGCTCCCCCCTCCCCCGTTTACCTTCTCTCCC
>JAODKF010000047.1:930893-943937 GCA_026779585.1 Mormyrus proboscirostris
GGTGGCAGTTTGGTGGAGGAATGTCCAGCCCTGATCCCCCCCCCCCCACCTCAGTTACCTGTCAGGGGAGGAATAGCGCCCCCTGCTGTAAGCAACACTGTATCTGCCGTTGCCTACCTGGCTCGATGCCCATCTGTTGCAGTAATGAGCATCTGCTGTACCTGTGAAGTATGTCTCTAATGATGACCTGCTCTTTCCTCCGGCCATCACTCTTCCGTACCTGTCGGGCTCCCATAATTCCCCTGGCTCGCAGTGTCCGCACACAAGGACATGCTTATAAATGGCAAAGTAAAGCAGCTCTGTAAATCTCCCTGCTCGGACCCGGTTTGGGTCGCATCTGTTTCCGCTGGGGCTGTTTTACGGGCCGCAGGCGGACCTGCCGTGAGATGCTGCCTCATGGCCCGTCCCGTCCATCGGCGTGTCACCAGTTCTTGGTCTCTCCCGTCAGTCTCTGCCTCGTAGCTCATTTCGTCGGGGGTCGTGTCTCAGCAGTGTGGCCTGGCCTGTCGGTCGCTGTATCGCGGCCCGTCCTACTGGTCATGCTGTTGCAGTATCGCATTCCGTTTTCCCATTTGCTACATTGCAGCCCGGCCTTTTGGTCACGGTGTCACAGCATTGTGTCCCGTCTCATTGGTTGGCACCTAGTGGCGTTATCCCATTGGTTGCCACCTTCTCAGCCTCTGTTTGCTGATTTTTTCTTTCTTCCTGTTCACCTAAGAGAGCCATATTTATGTTGCCACGGCTACGGAGAGGTGAAGGGTCTGTCACTATGGCAGCCAGGGGGACAGTGCGGCGGGATGGTTTAAGTACAGTCGTGCTGGTGTGCTGTACTCTATAAACGTGCTCCATCTCTTCAAATTGGCTCCCCCAGTGGTGGGTTGGTGTAGGTACGGCCATGCCGGTATACCGTACTCTGATAATGTGCACCACCTTTCCAGACTGGCTCCCCAAGTGGCAGCTAGTGGATCTGCACCGGGGCCTCTGACTGGTGACATCTCTGTCCCAGCTGCAGCGTTCTGTGGGACAGGCAGAGATGGTGACAGTTCCAGCTGCGCTGGCAGTTTGCCTTTGGTTTACGTTACTAGGGGGTGTTATGTGTGAGGCACAACATGCATGAATACAGACTCACTCTAGAGCTCACTTGACCGCTACAGCCACACCCTTTGCTAATAAAGTTGCACCCATTCTGACCCCTCACCCCCACCTGTGTGCTGCCCTCTCCACTACTCAGAGGTCCGCGTCTCCTCTCCAAGCTCCGCCCTGCTGTTCACCTAATGAATATGTATGTAGCCCCGGTATGCTGCCTCCTTATTGGAGGGCACAGCGTTGCCATGCATATCGATTAGGCTTTGGAGGAGGATCAAAGATACAATGGGCTTCCAGCTCATGAATATTCATAAGCCCCCACCCCAGGCAGATGCATGTCAGCCTTCCTCCCGTTCCCATGTGCAGTAGTAGTGTCCTCATTTCCCCCCAGGAAAGCACCAGCCGTTCCCGTCCATCCTCTGCCTGTGTGCTGTGCCTCAGAGTCTGTACTTCATTTACGTCAGTGTGCCCATTCCCATCCTCCTTGGTGCGTGCAAGAATGTAAACACTTAAGTCATCTGGGAGCTGTCCTGTTGTCTGAAGCTAGCTAGTGACTTGGTGTTTGTAAGCTGAATGCTGATTGGGGGAAGTTGTTAGAATGCATGAAACTGATTGGTTGGAGAGCGTGTGGCCTGAAGCTGATTGGTGATAGGTCAGTAGGTTGGCTGAATCCGATAGGCTGTTCTGTGCCGCCTCCCGCCTGATAGACTGTTCCCACGCTCACAGGGGGTTGGGGGGGTCGGGGGGGTTACGGTGGTTATCCAGTCGGCACCGTCGCGCTGTTGTTAGCCTGTCAGCTCTTTGTTTTCATGGCAAGGGCTTATATTGACCTGCATTATGGTCCTTTCACCCCCTGAGCCAACGCAAGTGTTTCTGGACTAAAAAGCTCAGTTGTGAGCATCCCCTCCCCCTGCTGAATGACAGACCTGCCCGTGAAATCCTCCGTATCTTCAGTGGGGCGTGTGCGCTCTGCAGTCTTCGCTCTCCTCCTAGAACATTCTGCTGCCTTGTCCGCTGTAGGAGCCTCCCTCTCCAGCGGGTTCTCGTGTGATCTCGCTCTGGATCCTCAGCCAAAGCCGCTAGCTTTAACTCGTTTGCATGACAGAAAGGTTCTTAGCACCGGCCGCATGCAACGTTTGAGGAATTATCTGGGAAATCAGATCGCGGCTCAGTTGCTGTTGCTGAATTTGGACACGGGCTTATAAAATGCCGTAAAACGGTGTTAAACAGGGGGACGCCACAGATTCTGCCTCTCTGCCGTCGTTCCTGTATCCATTGGCTTTACCTTCTGAAATCTGTATTTGTATATAATATGCACAAAAGAAGAAAAAATTCCTCTTACCTTGCTCTGTCTTCCACCAGCTTCCTGTGGCCTGAGTGGGCCCTCAGCCCCATATGTCGTCTACACCGTTCTGTTGCGTTCACAGACATAGCGATGAGGTCCTCAGGAATTTGGCCTTCGTAAGATCTGACTGATGTTCTTTTAAATTTTGTTTGTAATTAGGGCCTGGTGGGACCCAGCAGCTATGGACTGAAGACCTGAAGTCCAGTGTGTGTGTGTTTGATACCTGATAGCCCCAGTATGAGATGGCATCACATGGTGTCAGGGGTCACTCACTGTCATCGTCGCTGGGTGTCACAGTGCGTCCAGCATTGGCTCATGGAAAACAGGAAGTGAAAGGAGGCCGTAGAGATGGACTTCATAGATAATGGCTACCGGCTTTCTTTCCGTAGAAAAATAGGGCGAGGAAATGTGTCCCAGAAGAGAAGGGTTGGGGGTGGACGAACGCCACATTGCTGATAGAGGACAGGGCACCCGAGCTCTGTATGTTTGGCCTTGGCCTCTACCGGCCTGACTACAGGGCATATTTTAGTGTTACTCCATGGGGCCAAGCTGACTGTGAGTATTTACTATTGGCTGCAGCTGGATTCCCCAGGCCCCTATTGGCTGCTGCTGGATTCCCCAGGCCCCTATTGGCTGCAGCTGGATTTCCCTGGCTCCTATTGGCTGCAGCTGGATTCTCCTGGCTCCTATTGGCTGCAGCTGGATTCTCCTGGCTCCTATTGGCTGCAGCCGGATTCTCCTAGCTCCTATTGGCTGCAGCTGGATTCCCCTGGCCCCCATTGGCTGCAGCAGTGTTGCCTAGACGGGCTATGGTTTCAGGGTCAGCGATGGGAGCTTGGAATAAACCTGGGCAGCGTTCCATCCTTTAGGGGGTTTTAGGGCCGACTGAGTAGCTCAACGGTGGCTTGTGAAAAAACAGCTGCTTAAGAATAGATTGATGAAGTTTAGTGATGCCCAAGGGGTAAAAGAAGGAGCCTTTAGAGGACGTAGTCATGCCATGGAGATGTAAGATTCCTGCTGGAAGGGGGCACAGTAGTTACATAAAGGTGTAGTTTTAGTGGGGTTTCAGATTTCAGGACGCTGGCAGTCCAGTCCTGGGGGGCTTCATAGTGGAGCATCATCGCGCTGTTAGCGTCGCAAAAGATCCCAGGTGTGGTTTGGATCCCGGTCCCCATGTTGGGTTGAGCCCATCGGCCCATCACTGGGGTCTGTGCCTGCACCTCCAGGCCGTCACTTGCTGTCTGTCTCTGTGAGCCCCGGCCCGTTTGGACGGGTCCGACTGCTAAGCCGACGGCCGCGCTGGGAGTCTGAGGGCGCCGAGGAGCGTTCGAAAGTCCGTGTTTCAGGCCAGGCAGCAGGACTGTCGACATGGGGGGGTGGAAAATCCTCGGATCGGGATGGGGGCTTCACTCCACGAGGAAGAGGCTGTTTTCCATTATGTTTGGCACCAGGCTCTCTCTCCGGTCCTCTGTGTGCTGCTCTCTTCCCGCTTTCATCTCCCGCCCTCGCCGCAAAATCCAAACCGCAGCCGACCAGCCCTCGGGTACTCATGGGTAATCTGATCCTCCCTGGACTGGCTGTTCTGGGCCACGACAGTGGGGGGGGGGGGTGTTTGTGAGTAACAGTATAACAGTGCTGTGCTGTGTCTTCCTTGAGGAAGGCAAGGTGGGGGTCACTGGCAGCGGGCTGAGGCTGGCGTGAGGACGGCGGGTTTCAGCAAGAGAGACGCTTTACACACAGATGTGTGGAGGGCCTGCGTTTATATACTGCAGGTCTGACTGATCCAGCATAAACGCACATCTGTCAGAGTGATAATGCGTACCACACTATAAACGAAAGTGGGTGAACAGAATAGGGATAGAAAAATGGGGGAAGGAACGGGGACAGAGTGAGGGGAGAATAGAACGGGGACAGACTGAGGGGAGAACAGAACGGGGACAGAGTGAGGGGGGAACAGAACGGGGACAGACTGAGGGGAGAACAGAACGGGGACAGAGTGAGGGGGGAACAGAACAGGGACAGAGTGAGGGGAGAACAGAACGGGGACAGAGTGAGGGGGGAACGGAATGGGCAACCTGAGTAAATGTTTTCTCAGAATGTTTGAGACGTGGTTCTGAAACTTGATTTTTGCAGTCGTTGTGGAAAACGTGCATCGAGACGTCTGCATCTGTGGCGCTGCAGTCGGAACATGTGCCTCCTGTGGTCCTTGAAAATGTCCACGCCGATTTGTGGGATGTATGCATGTGCTGCTCATGACTCACCCAGCATCCACAGTGTTTATTAACATGCGTCTGTCATGGAGCCTGATCTTGGGGATCTCGCTGCTATAGCAGCTATAGATACCTGCAGCTTCTCTGGATATCGGTGTTCCTTTTCAGCACGATCACCGGATTGTTTGATGGGGGGGGGGGGGGTCGTGCTATTAACGAGATACACAGGGAGATGCGACCCAGCCTCAGAAACCCTTGGAGGTGGGACGTCTCGGAGATCAGACGGCAGCGTGAGAGTGGCTGCACATAAGTCGTTACGCAGATATTCTTCGTCAGGCAGTAGCTCCTGCAGAATAATTGGCTGTTTAGGGCTCTCTGTACCTGGGGCCTTTTGATCAGCTCAGTCTACTCAAACCCGAGGAGGCGGCAGCCAGGTGCCACTCCTGCTTAATGAGGAGATTCTTTGAAGGGGAACGGCGGCCCCTCGAAGTGCATTCAGCGGGATGGAGCTGCACGTTTGTGCCTTTCATCCCCAGAGGATCTCTCGGGCTTGTGGTGCAGGCCAGCTTGGGAGTAAACAGGACTGCTTTCGGGATGTACGGTGCGGGAGGTGCGGTGAGGACCCACCAGGAAAGAGCAGGGCGAGGAACACGCGACATTTAACTTCCCTTGACCCCTGAAAACCACGTGATCCTTCAGGATCCTATAGAACTAATGGTAATGAGATGAAGCTGAAGACATGCTAATACAAGCAGGTAGGTGCTAAGGGTGAGACCCCAGTGACACCTTACTGCAACTCAGCTCTAGATCCCTGTAACACACACTGAAACACTGCTCAGGGCCTTTCTGGAGAATTTGTTTCCCAGTATGAGTAGGAGGACAACAGTAACTCAGATTTAGGAGTGAAGTAGATGTGGTTAAAATGGGGGTAATAGATAGAAGAGTGTTTCCTACTTATATTGACATTGTCAGAAGCTACGAAACAGACAAGGCAGTGAAATCTTGCACAGACTACGCACATTTATCTAATGAAGGTCGTTTCACAGGAGAACCCATAGCCCCGACCGTTGACCCATCTCTTTCTGAGGCTTTCTGATTTGGTTCCATATCCATTATTCTTCACCCTGAGATCATTTAATGGTGTAAATCCCCTTCAATTTCAGAAACATAGAGCCAAGAAGAGGAGCCCTGCTTCTGAAGTTCAGTCCCGAAGGCTGTGCTGTCTGACCGCAGCGGTGAGCTGTACTGGATAATGTGTAGGGTGCAGCCTGCATGTCCAGCCGACACCTTCATCCAAGCACATCAGGAATTAGGAATTACCAGGGACAGCAATTCAGGAAGGGCTTTGACATTTAATATTCCACCTGGAGAAGCTTTTGCTTTCTTTAACACAGACTTCCCCAGACATACTTCTTCAGGGAGCAGTGACAAAGGAACAGTTATGAATGCTTTTGCCTCTCCCCCCAATCCCTTTTTGACGTCACCCTGGCAAATTGGGAGTAATGGCAGCGTTCGGGGATGATGTCATCTCCAAACATGCCACAAACATGGGCGTCTTCGTTCGCCGGTGAGGGATGATATTTAGAGGGCTGATTACATCACAGCGTCAGCTCATTCCTAGAATCTGCATGCAGCCAAACAGAGAGCTTAAGCAAAGACACACGTGCAGTGACGAACAAACTCCAGCATAGAACTTTATTGACTGATGAAAATGGAAGAGCAAACTGGAGTGAGTTCAAGGTGAGAGCAGGGGTAAGTCAGTCGGAAGCGGATCTGCGCGAATGTGACATCAGCAGCTTCTTAAAAAGCCTGGCCGAGAAGGAGAGAGAGAGCGAGAGAGAGAGAGAGAGGACAATGTGTGGCCCATTTCCGGCAACATGGCCCAGAAACACTGGAAATCCGAAATACATTGAAACAGGTGACAAACAATCCCTCAGTTTATGATTCATTACTTTTTGGGAAGGATTAAATGGGGAAACTGCACCCCTGATATTCTCCATAGCCCATGTGCGTCTCCCAGCACTGCCGCCTTTGCTGCCTGCTGTCCTGGCCAATGACTGGCTGTCCTGGGTTCTGAGAGTAATGACTTTGGGTTTGTTCTGTGGACATCGATTGTGCTTTGTGGTGCTGCTTTTTGATTCTGTGGTTCTGCACCTGTAAGCTGATCCTGCAGACTGGTTTGGCCTTGGTTTCTTCCTCCGAATTTCCCTGGATCTGCCGACAGACTCGTGCCTCGTGTTGCGGCTTCACCTCAGGGTCAAGGTGAACCTTGTGGCTAAGTGATGTCGGAGGTGTCCGCCCCTGACCTGGCAGGTCCTTCACGTTCTGGTTCTCCTGGGCGTCGCTCTGCGGTTTGCCCTCAGCTTTAAAGTTTTGCTTGTTCCAGTCACTCGGCGAATGCTGTTGTCTAGAGCAAATGATGAGAACCAGAGATGTAACACTCTGCGGAGCAGCTGGCACACAGGCTCAGCACATTCGCCTTGCTTGAGCGTAACGTGGTCAGTAACACATCCACGCACCAGCTGAGTGTCCCACCTCTCTGTAATTACAGCTGTGGGGGGTTGCACCTCCTTTCAGCATCTAAAACACTGGCGTTGTGCGTGAGGCTTTCTGGTGCCCAACGTCTTTGTGAGTCCACATGTACCCAGGGCCCCTGACTCTGGAATCCCCTTTGCCACTATGCTAAAGGGAGCAGAACCGGCTGTTATGTCTCTGTGTCACTTGGTTTGTGCTAAAGGTGGTAATTGACCCACTTCATCTTCAAGACTTCAAGACTTTTTTTTTTTGTCATTGTACAGTTGCCTGGACAACGAAATTAGCTGGCAAGACCACAAAGATGCAAGAAAGTCACAGTGTCAGTGCAAGATATAGGAACAATATAAAAACACAATATATATACACAAATAGTATAAATACACAATATAAACACAATATGCACAATGTATAGGTACAGGAGACATTGGAGTTGTATATGCAAGGATATCAATAATATAATAAATAAGGGGGAAGGGCTTTAGTCAATAGATAAGTGACACTATTGAGTAGGTTGGTAATTGCACATTTGCCAAGATATTGCACAGGGCCATAGTCAGTAGTAGTAGTGAGAACTGTATGGGTGAAATCTGACACACATGAAATCTGCACACACGTACACATACACACACACACATGTATGGTCATGGGTAGAAGCTGTTCTTTACTCTGTTGGCTTTGCACTTGATGGATCTGAACCTTTTACCAGAGGGCAGTATGTGGAATAGGTGGCGGTTAGGATGGTGATGGTCTTTTATGATCGCCCTGACTCTGGAGAGACACCTAGAGGTGGCAATGGAGCCCAGGGAGGGGAGTGAACAGCCGATCACCTTCTCTGCTGTTCTAGTGACCTCCTGCAGTCTCTTCTTATCAGCAGCTGTACAGCCAGCGTACCACACGGGGATGGCGTGCGCCAGCACACTCTCGATTGTGGCTCTATAGAAGGACACCGGCAGATTGGTTTGCAGCCTGTTCCATCTCAGGGTCCTCAGGAAATAGAGGCGTTGCTGGGCTTTCTTCACTAGGGCGGTAGAGTTTGTAGTCCAAGAGAGATCCTTGGAGATGTTGGGTCCCGAGGAACTTGAAGGAGACGTACAGGAGAGGCTCAGCACACATCCCTGTGGTGCGCCGGAGCTGAGTGACAGGGGGGATGATCTCCGGGTACCAACCTTACAGATTGTGTCCGGTCAGTAAGAAAGTTTTTGATCCATGCACAGTCCAGGTTAATTAGCTTGGCTATAAGGATGTATGGGATGATGGTATTAAAAGCTGAGCTAAAATCAATGAAGAGCATCCTTACTGAAGTCCTAGGATTCTCCAGGTGATGCAGGAAGGCGGCAGTGGAAATTGCATCCTCAGTGGACCTGTTTGCTTTATATGCAAACTGGTGGGGGTCGAAGCTGGGGGGAGGGCAGTCCTTTATGCGCTTTAGGACCAGCTTTTCAAAGCACTTCGCAACCACGGGTGTCAGATCAATAGGCCTGTAGTCATTGAGACCACTGATGGTGGAGGACTTGGGGACTGGGACTATTGTTGCAGACTTCAGGCAATGAGGGACAGTGGCTAGTGACAGGGAGAGGTTGAGAAGTCTGGTGAACACAGGAGACAGCTGGTCGACTTTGAGCACACTCCCAGGTATTCCGTCAGGGCCAGCAGCTTTCCTCTGATTTATTGCTCTGAACGTATTGCGAACCTCTTGGAGGGTGAGTGTGTGTGAGCTGGGCTCAGAGGAGGCAATGGGCAGGGCGGTTTGCATGGGGTGTCTGCAGCTGCAGGGGTGTCTGCATAACAGTGAGATTGATGAACGTGCCAGTTCTCATCGGTGATTTAATGGGTTCGGCGTGCTCTTCTGCTCAGCACGGGGCCGCTAAGATGCTAACCTTCATGCGATGCTGAGCTGTGCTGGACTGATGCGGCTCGTCTGGGCTGAGGGCCAAGGCGTGTGTGCACGCGTGCCTGTCTCTGCCTGTCTGCAGGGTTGGGTGCTTGCTGACCAAGTATAATCTGCCTGATTTTTTCATCCGGCGTCTTGTGTTTCCGTGTTTCCGTGTTCTTGTGGTTCCGTCGGGGAGCGTACGAGTTCCAGATTGCTCTTTTTGTTATATATGTGGATCCACCCTTGACCCTGTAACGGTACAGCATGTCTGTCTTATGTTGCTATGACAACCTGGTGCTTCCACGGATTCCCTGGGTGGCTCGTGAGTCTGTATGGTACTGAGTGTCCTTGGAAACGTGTGTGAGACTGATTCTCTTAATATTCTGACTATGTTTTGCTAGAGACAATTGCCTGCTGTCCATGACGGTTCACTGTGTGTCTCCTCCAGTCATATACTGGTAATTTCTCTGTGTTTCAGGTTAACAGAACCATCGGGGTCCCTCACAGATGGACCCATCAACTACAAGTACAAGACAAAATGCACCTGGCTCATCGAAGGATAGTGAGTACTCTGTTCCCATAGAGAACAGCATGCTAGCAGGATGAAGTCTGGCTGTCCACTAGTGCCCTCTACTGGCAAATAGTCATAACACCTCCTTTAGTTAGAGATTGACATCCCGTTTTAACAGACAATCCTGACTGCAGAGATCTGGGGATCCGCTTTGCCGGTTTTAGGTAGACAGCCAGGCATATGAATGTAATCTTTCAGTGTGTTTGGGTGCACACGTGTGTGACATTCTAACCACACTGTACTTCCTACTTCACCATGTAGGGGTCATGACAGAGGGACAAATAGTCCCATGGATCAGAAACTGCGCTCTGCCACTAATGTTGTTCTTATTCCTACAGCCCAAACACTGTCCTGAGGCTGCGATTCAACCATTTTGCGACGGAATGCAGCTGGGACCACATGTACGTCTACGATGGAGACTCTGTGTATGCCCCTCTGATCGCTGTTTTCAGGTGAGTGCTGCGGCTTCTCTCTCTGTTACCGCCTGTGTTTGGCTGGCTGTGAGTTAGCGGCTCCTCTCTCTGGTACCGCCTGTGTCTGGCTGGCTGTGCAGTACCATCTGGGAGGTGTGGGGGTCAGAGTGTGTGTGTGTGTGTGTGTGTGTGTGTGTGTGTGTGTGTGCGCGCACGCAAAGGGCTCCATCCATTCACCTGTCCCCTTCTGTCTGCTGTTGGCGCATGACCTCCATCTCCAGCAGATAAGGCTGTTCTTTCTTCCCTGATGGCCTATTCCCCTTCACAGAGAGCTTCACCATTTATTTTTAGCACAGCGAGTGGGAGAGCGTCTGACTGCACAGATGAAAGCAGAGGTGCTGTCGTCGTGTGTGTGTGTGCGCGTATGTCTGTGTGTGTGTGTGTGTGTGTGTATGTGCGTGCGTGCATACGTGTGTGTGTTTCTGCACACTTTTCAGGCTTTACACATCAAAAGACCCCAGAAATGTTCTGGTCTATGGAAAAATTTATCAGAAATGGTGTTTGCCTGCTTCTGCTGCATCGCTGCTGGGAGTGTTTCTAAGTCGACGGTGCCTACAAGCCTCTCGCCAGCAGGCGATGAGGAGTGGTTTCATGGCTCGAGTCAGATTGGGTGAGTGACCTTTGCTCCCTTCCCTACAGCGGCCTCATCGTCCCAGAGGTTCGAGGGAACGAGACAGTGCCAGAGGTGGTCACCATGTCTGGGTACGCGCTCTTGCACTTCTTCAGTGACGCGGCATACAACCTCACAGGTTTCAACATCTTCTACTCGTGAGTACCTTGTTCCCCCGGTCAGCCCCCCATGTCGGGGGCGGCGGCAGCTCGTGCTCGCATGCAGGTGATGCGGGCTTTGTCTTGCCGCAGCATGTTTTGGTCTCCTCCGCTTGCGCACTGGCGCCCTCGTGTGGTGTCTCTTTATTAATGACCGTGGAAGGCCATTGTTTGTGAGATGGAGGGTTGCATGTCACTGTGCTAAATATCAGCAGGGGTTTAGTTCTTGGGAGACTGCGCTGTTCATCTCGGTGTGTTACATGTGGCTCTGTTGCCATCTGAGAATGAAAGACAGAGAGGTCAGAAAGAGGTCAGATAAGCAAAAAAGAGTGAGTGCAGGAGGGTGAGATCCACGGGGATAGGGGAAGTTCCCCGTCTACAGTCTACATATGGCCAATTTGGGTAGGATGAGGGTTCTGAGATCCATTTGACAATGGTGAACATCCATGTGGGGTTTGGACTTTACTGCTTTGCTTTGTCTAAAACGCTGCCCACCCAACCATGACATTAGAGGAAGGCGTGTTCTGACCTGTACAGAAGAGATGACAGTAGATGGAATACCAGTGCAGTACTGCATGTGTCACAGTAAAAGACGTCCCTGGAACTGCAGGCCCAGGGGCAGAGCACCCAAGTAACGTTTTCTGGAAGCAGAACTTCAGTGCGTCAGTAAAAAGCTTCCCCAGGATGTTTCAGCCTGGGATACTGACACATTTATTTATTTCTGTGGATTTTAAGGAGTATAAATAACAATGTTGATTTGGAATGTGTGGGCCTAGGGCTGGGCGATATATTGATAAAATATTGTCTTGTGATTATGAGAAATTTTTTATATCCTGTTTGCTGTTTATTCTATATTCTGTTTTTTGAGTCTTTCGATTTCATTATACTTTGGACAATGACAGAAGCATTAATTGATTGATTGATTGATTGATTGATTGATTTGATTTGATTAATAATCAGTTTGAATCTCATGAGTATTGTGATACAGCCTAAACACTTTTTTTTTCTTGCATAAGTAACAGTTATTATGCACTACTTTTACACAAATTCCATTATGGTGTGAATCTGCTGTTGGTGTCGTTTATACCTGTCACTTGCTATTTTACTAACTATTTACTAAAACAATCTGATCATCACAATCAGAAAAACTCAAAACCACCTGCCATATTTTACTATTCTCTGCATATGAATTTTAGAATAATGTGATCAATATCAATATTGTGAAAATCTCTGAAAATACTGTGATATCAAATCCATTCGCTGGAGCGGTGAGACAGCCAGAGAAAAAAACCCAGCAACAAAATATATTGTTGGCGTTTCACAGTGTTATGCCCTTCGACAAATAAATAAATCACATGAAAATAAATTTTATTAAAATTAGATTTCAGTTTGCAGTTTTTTCAGTTTGTCAGCATTTTCATGTTCATGTTTTTCATGTTAAGCGAAAATGAAGCATTGACATAAAGAGACTTGAAGTATCAATATATTTGTTTGATATAAACACATCATGCAAAGATATTTCGCAGTATCACCCAGTGCATTGTGGGCCTTTGGAGGACAAGCTGTTCATGTCCGACACTTTTGCATGGTGCACTCCCCTTTTCTCAACGGCTGCTGTGTCTGTGACCCTGGCAGAATCAACTCGTGTCCTAACAACTGCTCAGGCCACGGAAAGTGCTCCACAGGCAACTCCATCGCCAGCCGCGTGTACTGTGAGTGTGATGACTACTGGAAAGGCGAGGCCTGCGACATCCCCTATTGCAGGAGCAACTGCGGCAGCCCTGACCACGGCTACTGCGACCTCACTGGCGAGAAGCTTTGCGTCTGCAATGACTCCTGGCAAGGTGGGCTCTCTGCCTCAGTGCCTGTCTGTCTCTGGCCCTGCCTCTGTCCATCTGTCTCTCTGACTGCTGCTCAGTCTGTCTGTCTCTGGCCCTGCCTCTGTCCATCTGTCTCTCTGACTGCTACTCTTGTCTGTCTGTCTCTGGCCCTGCCTCTGTTCATCTGTCTCTCTGACTGCTGCTCAGTCTGTCTGTCTCTGGCCCTGCCTCTGTCCATCTGTCTCCCTGATTGCTGCTCAGTCTGTCTGTCTCTGGCCCTGCCTCTGTCCATCTGTCTCTCTGACTGCTGCTCAGTCTGTCTGTCTCTGGCCCTGCCTCTGTCCATCTGTCTCTCTGACTGCT
>JAODKF010000047.1:965053-976292 GCA_026779585.1 Mormyrus proboscirostris
AGCCCCAGCAGCCCCCGCCATGTTGCGGCCCCCCCCAGTCTCTGCAGCGCCCGCCATGATGTGGCCCCCCCTGCCCCTGTGGTTCCTGGTGTGACGTGGCTGCCGCTCATGTTCTATGACTGACCGGGGAGTGGGGGGGTCACATTTCAGGGGTCTGCTGTCTCCCTGGATATGTTCAGCTTATGCAGTTCAATGAAAGTGCAGCTGTTAGGATAGTCTGTGTTGTTCATAGTCAGTGTCAGACCGAGCGTGTCAGTGCGGTGTTTATTGATATGTAGGAATGTGTGTGTGTGTCTGTAGGTCTGTGTATGTGTGTCTGTAGGTCTGTGTGTGTGTGTCTGTAGGTCTATATGTGTATGTGTCTGTAGGTCTGTGACTGTGTTCGAGTGTGTCTAGGTCTGTGGGTGTGTGTGCCTGTAGGTCTATGTATGTGTGTGTCTGTTGGTCTGTGTGTGTGTGTCTGTAGGTCTGTGACCGTGTTTGAGTGTGTCTGTAGGTCTGTGTGTGTGTCTGTAGGTCTATATGTGTGTGTGTGTCTGTAGGTCTGTGTGTGTGTCTGTAGGTCTGTGTGTCAGTGTGTGTGTGACTGATCTCTTTGCCGCTACACTCACATCCCACCTAAGCCCAGCATGCTGGGACGTCACCATGGCCATCAGTGGGGTGGTGACCTTTTGGTGACCTGAGGCTAATTAGGGGGGTGTATGTGCGCTTGTGGTACGCCTGCTTGACTTGGCACGAGTGGCCCGGATCTCCTGTTCCTCACTCCCCACTTTCCGTGCTCCCATTTAATTATCGCTGGGATCCTCATCAGCGAGTCGCTCCTGTCCGGTCCAGGAGGAGGTGCTCTTGCTCATCTGGGAACTTGCCAAGCAAGAGGTTTGGGCACCAGTGTGTGGCTTTCTGCCAGCCGCCAACCACCCCCCCCCCTTCTTTGCTCTTCGCTCATTAGCGGAATGAAGTCGCCCGTGGTTCTGCGGGACGCCAGTTGCCATGGCAGCAGTTGCCGTGCCCACCAGGGCCTTCTCTGTGCTCCGTGGCCAGCGTGTCGCTCTGCTGTTTTTTTGGCATCAGGGTGGAAGTTACCTTGGGAACTGCATGGTTTCATGGGCTGGGGGTTTAGAGCTTTCCGGAATATTGACTTTGGCATCAGATTGGCTGATGCGGGAGCGGACACGGTTCTGGGGGTACGCTGGGATCTGGACCCCCTAAAAGTACTACCCTTTCTGGCACAGTGCCACCTAGTGGCCGCATGAGGGCAGAGCTCTGCCAGCCTCTGGGCCTGGCAGCGGGAGGCGGCACTGTAGGAAAGCGCACTTACCCGGGTCGCTTTGCCTGTGCTTTCAGGTCCACTTTAGCAGACGGCCGACACAAACAAAACAAAAGCACTCATTGTGCGCCTCCGTCAGCATCTTCGCTGAAAGCTTTTTATTTAATCGGCAGCTAAGAACAGGTTTGCTTCAGCGTCAAACGAAATGGAGGGAGAATTCTTCATCATCCCCTCGGCGGCGGCACTGGGGAGCAGGCGAGTGGGGGCCGCGTGGGTGGTGCCGTCCGCCCCTGGCCCAGGCGCCGTAATTGTGCATCCTCTTTGCGATGCGCTGATCAGCTGTGCACCGTTCCCCATAGTGCTCTGCCAAGGTCAGCGAGCGGATGTGTTTTGTTTAAATTGCACATTTAGGGAGGGTGGCTCATGCTGTATGCTTCTCCCTTTTATTCTCCGTCTGATTGCTCCCCATCTTCTGATGGCTCGGCCTTGAAATGACCGGTTCTGGGTTTGGTGGGGGGATGGTGTGTGTGCGTCTGTCTGAGTGTGAGTGCGTCTGTTTGCGTGTGCGCGTGCCTCTGTCTGGATGTCCGTCTGTGCGTCTACGTGTCTCGCTGTGCGTCTGCGTGTCTGTTTGTGTGTGCGTGCGTGTGTGCGTGCACGTGTTTGTCTACGTGTGCTTACGTCTACCTGCATGTGTCTGTGTGTGCTAGCTGTGCTATGGTATCTGCATGTGCGCACGTTTGTACATCTGTCTGCGTGTGTGTGTGTGTGTCTGTGCATCTGTCTGTGCATGCATGCGTTTTTCCCTCCAAACCTGATTTTTGATGTTGTGTGACCCATATTTTCGGTCCCTGTGAATTGAAACTCAGTTACATAAAAATCTGTGAATGCAATAAAAAAATAAAATAAAAAAAAGTCTCATATATCATAGTTTGATTACTTATGGTTAAGGTTAAGGCTGGGTAGGGGTTAAGGTCATCATATTGGGATTAGAGTTTTCCCCATGGAAATGAATGCAGAGTCCCCACATAGATATAATTACAAACCTGTGTGTGTGTGTGTGTGCGTGCGCGTGCAAATCCTCATACCTTATGCCAGGTGTAGAAAATCACTCTGGGTTTTATCTGTCTTCAAAGCATAAAATCACTGCTTCGGAATGATAAGGTTCATTTAAGGCTTCTGTCGTGAGAGACTTCTGTCTGTCTCGCTGTTTGTCTGTCTGTTTTTCTGTCTCCGCTTGTCTTTCTCTGTCTATCTTCTTTGTGACTCTACTTGACTGTCTATCTCTCTGTGACTCTGCCTCTGTTTCTATCTCTCTCTCTCTCTCTGCATTTCTGTCTGACCGCCTCACACATGCTCACCAGTATTAAACTCTCTTCCACAGCTCAGAACTGCTCTGGGCTTCGCACCTGCAGCCTGTGTCTGGAGCAGCCGGCTTGTGGCTGGTGTGGCGACCCCAGCCATACGGGGCGGGGTCAGTGTATGGAGGGTTCATACAGGGGCCCTGTTAAGAGCCCGTCCAGGCAGAGCCAGGAGATGGTGCTGGAGCCTGGCCTGTGTCCACGAGACAGGGGCTACGACTGGGCCTTTATCAACTGCCCTGGTGGGTCATCGTGTACACGAACACACACAGACACCGTCAGACACCGTCAGACACACACACACACAGACACTGTCAGACACACACACACAAACACTCTCACGCACACATACATACAAACACAGATAAACACACACACACACACATTCAGAGAGATGCAGACTCACGACGTTACATCCTTCTTAAGCCTAGCTCATACTTCACTTTTCCATCTGCGCTTTTGGTCCATGGATGGTCGTGGAACATTGTGTTCATACTGCATTTGGCTGCGGATATTGCTGCATTGGTGCATGTGTACTCCACCAGACCAGGAGAGGGCAGTGTAATGGCTAATTATTAATTGCAATTAATAATTTTAAAATGGTAAGGCTTGGGTAGTATTAAGGTAATATGGCGTAACATGTTATTTTCAAATCCGTATGAGTTAGCCAAGGACACCCCCTGCTCAACATAGCTACTACAGCAACAAATATTCTTCCTCTACTGTTTGGTCATTGATTGCTGGTCTGTGAATGTCGGCACTGCCACCTACTGGAAATACATCCACGGACGTAACTCTGCCAGACAAAAAAATCTTGGCTGCAGACAGGGATTAACGTGGGATTTGGCAGGTGGGGAAACTCAAAGATCCAGCATAGCAGTGCAGTAGGAGAAAAAGACTCGCCTCAAAATAGTCCCCATGCTGACCCAGGCTGTGTCTGTACTGCTGTGTTTTCATCTGAAAAGAAAAACAGTCAACAATCCACACAGGCATTTTACACACCGAAACGAGCAAAAATGCACATGACTTTCTCTACTGCTACTGGCCTACACTGGGCAACGCGCATCGACACTGGAGGCAAGGAGCACGCGCTGATCGCAGTGCATTGCCGCACACACATGACAGACCACCTTAGAGCATCTGTTGAGCATCTGAAATTTCCAACCACTCATTTTATGTTCCCCTTCTGTAGCTACTACCGTGACCTCGAGTTTATCTGCATGCACGAACACGGAAGGGATGAGAGTGGAAAATGGGCTGTGCTGAGTGTGGGGGCGGGGCTGTGGGTGGCATTACTTTCTGATTTGTTGACTGAGAATTTATAAACTGAAGGTTCCGGAACATTGTTCTGGATCATACCGGCCTGCTTTAACCCCTAGCTACATGTGCACCGTCCGCTGCCTTCCGACACAAACCCCTGATGACGAAACTTATGTCATCTCACTCTGTGTGTGACTGAAAGTGCATACAGAAAAGTGAAGTATGAATTGGCTTCCACAGTCTCTCACACATACACGTAAATAGGTACAAGCAGACATGCACCCTTCAGTCACTGGTTTTCTGTCCTTCTGATTAGCTGGTGTTTGTCTTTCCCAGCATGCCAGTGCAATGGACACAGCACATGCGTGAACAGCAGCGTGTGTGAGCAGTGCCGCAACCTGACCACAGGGCCCCAGTGCCAGACCTGCATGCCTGGTTACTACGGCGACCCCACCAACGGCGGCAAGTGCCAAGGTTAGTGTGAGGGTTGGGTGAGGCCCCTAAACAGGGATACGCAGGTGGCCCAGTCTTGTCATCCAAGAAGGAGAAGGGGCAGGTCCCGGGCAGCACACCCGACCTTCTATCATCCAGAAATTCCAGGAGATCAAGCCAGCTCACCCCAAACTCCTGTACAGAAATCCCAGGAAAAACAGCCAGTTGACCTTAAACCCCTATCAAGAAATCCCAGGAGAACACGCCGTCTCACATAGACCTCCTATCATCCAGAAATCCCAGGATAACAAGCTGGCTCACCTAAACCTTCTATCATCCAGAAATCCCAGGAGAACTAGCCAGCTCACCTAGACCACCTATTACCCAGAAACCACAGGAGAACAAGCCAGCTCACCCTGAACTCCTATCATCCAGAAATCCCAGGAGAACAAGCTGGCTCACCTAAACCTTCTATCATCCAGAAATCCCAGGAGAACAAGCTGGCTCACCTAAACCTTCTATCATCCAGAAATCCCAGGATAACACATCAGCTCACCCCAAGCTCCTATCCATATCTATAATTGCAAGTACGCAGTGGACTTTAGCATCCATACCATCACTATGGATGGTAAAACCTGCTTCAAAGACCTACACTTTCCCTGGGAGCTGCTTTCCTGTTTTCCGTGCCCTGCTGGTTCATGCACAGCAGAGGGCAGTGGGCCAGCACACCCTCACAGCATTCTTCACACTGACACACATCCTCCCTGCATGTTCTCTGCCATGTTAAATCACTCTTAGTCATTCTCTTATCGCCCAATCCTGACAAAAGGCTCCGTGTCAGTAACTCCAGAGTGACAGTTTTAACAGATGAGCCCCTGCGTCTCAGCCGAGGTGTCCGTACCCTCGCCCCGGGCAGCCTTGGCTTGCGACACCAACGACCCACGCGTGTCCCAAATGTCGACGTTGGCTTTCCGTAATTCCGTCTTTCTGCTTTTCCAAAGAGCTGTTCATCCCTGTGGGGCTTTCCTTCAGCCGCAGTGCTCTTAACTCAGTTTAGCGTGCAACCTCGGGGCTGTCGGTGTTTGGCACAGTCAGGAGCGGGAGCATTAGTGGGCTTGATGGGTCTATTTTAACCTGACTATGGGATGTTAGTGAGCGTGCAGAGGGAGGTGAAGCGGTGCTTGGATACAGCCCAGCACAGTCAGACTTCACCCTTCATTTTCTTTCCCCTTCTTGTCTGTCAGTCTCGCCCTTGAGATTTATTCATCTAAGACATCCGAGTGGAAAACATGCTGTGAATATGGAACGGGATGAGCGCGTTTGCGGGACGTCTGCACGGACACTCATGAATCTGTCACGTCTGACAGCAGACATTTATCTTGGCGTCCACCACCACATTTACCTGTTCCCCATTTTCATGTTTACCTGACCGGTTCTCCTGCTGTTTAGGTATTAAGTGCTGATTTCCACTGGTAACGGTAACAAAACCCCAAGGAAAGGCGGAACTCGGTTTCCAACAGAACATAAATGTTAGTAAACATTCATTGGTCTGTACCTTGATCTGATATTAATGTTAGTAACATTCATTGGTCTGTACCTTGATCTGATATAAATGTTAGTAACATTCATTGGTCTGTACCTTGATCTGATATTAATGTTAGTAACATTCATTGGTCTGTACCTTGATCTGATATAAATGTTAGTAACATTCATTGGTCTGTACCTTGATCTGATATAAATGTTAGTAACATTCATTGGTCTGTACCTAGATCTGATATAAATGTTAGTAACATTCATTGGTCTGTACCTTGATCTGATATAAATGTTAGTAACATTCATTGGTCTGTACCTAGATCTGATTTGCGTCAGCTCTCTTGGTCAGACCCTCTGTTCATCACAATCACAATCGGCTTTATTTGTCAGTACTCACTTCACGCCCAAATTGGCTCTCTTGGTCAATACTTGTTTCATATCCCAATTGGCTCTCTTGGTCAGTACTCGCTTCAGGTCCCAATCAGTTCTCTTGGTCAGTACTCACTTCACTCTTGCATTGGCTCCCCTGTTCAGTACTCGGCTTGCGTGCTCCTAGCAGGTGGGCCGCGGCAGCTTATGCACCCCCCCGCGCCCCCCCCCCCACTGTGATGCAGTGCCCCCACACTGTCCTCCATCTCGCTTGTGGCTTGCTGTCTGCTTAGGCCTGCCAGCCCAGCAGGGAGTCAGTAGTAAAGTCCCTCCATTAAGGAGTTTTTTTTTCCTGGAGTGATACTTTATTCTGCTGCTACTCTGCAGATCTGGTCGATATTAAAACTTAAAAATAATTCATGACTTTTCACGTAGCTGTCAAAACCGCAGCTCCTGTTCTGGGTTTGGTTACCAGCCTGAGCCAGGTTGCAAGCACTGGGATGGCTTGGGGGGTCCTGACTGGGATTGGAAGTGACTGGGGGGGTGTAGAGAGACTGGGGGGAGGTATACAAATAGACTGTGGATGCGTTGTGACATGGGAGCAGGCAAAGTTAGGGTGGGGTTACTGCCATTCCCTGGAGCGGTACGTGGGTACGCGTAAACGGATAATGTCTGTTTGAGTCGTGAAGTAAAACATAAAAATATAGTAATGTTTAATAAAACCCTTCCTTACATGATCCTCAGCAGCTGTGAGTGCTCGATAAAGGCAGGCAGGCGAGGCCCCGCATTGCCACACAGCACTCTCCTCCCGATATCGTTGCCGGTGGATGTCCCTTTAACTCGCGCTCATTTCACCGGCTCTTAAGCCGTGAAATTTATGAAAACCAGCAAGCTGATTGCTTTACGGGTCGGTTGGTTGGTTGGCAAATCAACATGCAAGGCCGGGGTTGGGTGTGCCTCGGTACCGCCCTCTGGTGGCTGGGATTACTGTGGGTGTGCAGTGAAATCTTTTAGCCATTTTGAATGCCCCTGATAATGCATGGTATTTATGGGTGATCATGGGTGTCTTATCCCCTGTATCTGCCAACAGGGGGTGCTGTGCTCCACAAACATGGTCAAAGCTGTCTTGATGGAATTGGTTTCTGGGAGCTGGAATGTCTCTGAGCTCTAATAGAATTGATTCAAGGTGACAGAGGTGAACTGAGATTATAGTGAGAGGGTTTGATGAGACCCCAGTAGCAGGCAGGCTAACAGCCCCGGAGATCATTTAGAAATGCTAATATCCTGAGAGCCAGATTAACCTCTATGAGAATAATACACTGTAGCGGCTGCATCGCGGAGATGAAACAATTCGAAGGTGGTGTCATAATTGTAAGATGTTAACACCTTTTTTTTTATTTTTAATCTCTTGAATCTTTAAACGGCTAAAAGCTGCTCGAAGTTAATAAAAAGAGATTATCGTGTAGATTGTGAGCAAGTATGGAAGTTCTCCTGATCGGTCCGGATTTGTGTGATGTGTCTCCATAAGGGGAGCCTGCCGCAGGGCCCCCTAACAACATGGTTCCGCAATGACCCCACGTCACGCTGGCGTGGCTCAGCCTGTGAGGCGAAGGTCGCTGGTGTGCACACTGCGCTGCTGCTTTTTTTCGGCGAGCGGCCTCACCGTGTGATTGTCTCCCCCGGGGCAACTCAGCTGGGAGTCTGGCAGTGATGAGATTTCTGCTATGTGAGGATTCTTCTCTTGCTGGATGCTAACGTCTTCTGTTAAGCCCTGGATTTCTCTCTCCTGGGACACCAACGTTCTCCACTAGGCCCAGGACTCCTCTCCTACTGGACGCTACGATCTTTTGCTAGGCCGAGAATTCCTTTCTTCTGGGACACCAACATTCTCCGCTAGGCCCAGGATTCCTCTCTCGTTAGATGCTAACAACCACCGCTAGGCCCAGGATTCCTCTCTGAGTAAATGCTAACGTCCTTCACTAGGCCCAGGATTCCTTTCTCAGTAGATGCTAACGTCCTCTGCTAGGCCCTGGATTCCTTTCTCAGCAGATGCTAACGTCCTCCGCTAGGCCCAGGATTCCTTTCTCAGCAGATGCTAACGTCCTCCGCTAGGCCCAGGATTCCTCTCTCAGTAGATGCTCACATCCTCCGCTAGGCCCAGGATTCCTTTCTGAGTAGATGCTAACGTCCTCCGCTAGGCCCAGGTTTCCTTTCTCAGCAGATGCTAACGTCCTCCACTAGGCCCAGGATTCCTCTCTAAGTAGATGCTAACGTCCTTCGCTAGGCCCAGGATTCCTCTCTCAGTAGATGCTAACATCCACCGCTAGGCCCAGGATTCCTCTTTGAGGCGATGCTAACGTCCTCCACTAGGCCCGGGATTCCTCTCTGAGTAAATGCTAACGTCCTCCACTAGGCCCAGGATTCCTCTCTCAGTAGATGCTAACGTCTTCTGCTAGACCCTGGATTCCTTTCTCAGCAGATGCTAACGTCCTCCGCTAGGCCCAGGATTCCTTTCTCAGCAGATGCTAACGTCCTCTGCTAGGTCCAAGATTCCTCTCTCAGTAGATGCTCACGTCCTCCGCTAGGCCCAGGATTCCTTTCTGAGTAGATGCTAACATCCTCCGCTAGGCCCAGGATTCTTCTTTCAGTAGATGCTAACGTCCTCCGCTAGGCCCAGGTTTCCTTTCTCAGCAGATGCTAACATCCTCCGCTAGGCCCAGGATTCTTCTCTCAGTAGATGCTAACGTCCTCCGCTAGGCCCAGGTTTCCTTTCTCAGCAGATGCTAATGTCCTCCGCTAGGCCCAGGATTCCTCTCTGAGTAGATGCAAACTTCCTCCGCTAGGCCCAGGATTCCTTTCTCAGCATATGCTAACGTCCTCCGCTAGGCCCAGGATTCTTCTCTGAGTAGATGCTAACGTCCTCCTCTAGGCCCAGGATTCCTCTCTGAGTAGATGCTAACGTCCTCCGCGAGGCCCAGGATTCCTCTCTGAGTAGATGCTAACGTCCTCTGCTGGGTCCAGGATTCCTCTCACCGGATACCAGTATCTTCCTCTAGGGCCAGGATTCTTCTCTCACCAAACATTAATGATAACATCCAGATAACATACTGTAATCAGCCACTGTTTATTATGGGTTCTGCCAGAAGCTGCATTTGTTGTTCATTTGAGATGTTCTCTTGGAGCTGTAGCTGGGAGGATGTTCTTGGATCAGATGCTTATGTTTTCTGACCCCTCCTTCCCCCTCTGCAGCCTGCAAATGTAATGGCCATGCCAATGTGTGCCAGGTGCTGACTGGGAAGTGTTACTGCACCACCAAAGGCATTAAAGGGGATCAGTGCCAACTGTAAGTACCAGTCCAGCCTTATGACATCACTTCCTGTTACTATTAAAGCATTGCTACTTAATTTGATAGACAGTGTTTTGAATTAACCCAAAATAATACAAATCTGACTTATCCGTCAGAAGTGCATCCCCATGTCTCCCTCTCCCTGCCTGTCTCCATCTCTTCCTTTCACCCGGACTCTGTGTTCCTGACTCATTGTCTCTGCCTGCCACTCCCTTTTTTTGTTTCCCCGTCTTGCCGTCTCTTCCTCTCATATGGCTTCTTTTTTCCTGTCTCTCTTCTGTTTTCCTGTCTCTCTTCTGTTTTTCTGCCTGTCTCTTTCTCATCCTGTCTGTCTTGCTGTCCCCATTTCTCCTTGTGTCTCTCCCCAACTCTCCCATCCCTCCGCCTCTTTGTGTTCCTGTCTCCTTTTCATTCCCATTTTTTCTGTCGCTGTCTTCCTGTCTGTCTCCCTTCCTTCTTCCTGTCTCCCTTTCTTCCTGTCATTCCTTTCTTTTTTCCTCTCTCTCCCTATCTCTCTTCCCCTTTCTCCTTTTTCATCCTGCCTCTCTTTCTCCCTGTTCCTGATTTCTTTTTCTTTCTTTCTCCTGGATAATTGTCATATTCACAATCATCTTCTGACTATTTGCTCTTCCTTCATAGCAGCTATTGCCGGTTTAAGCTGACAAAGACTGACCCATCCCCTGGCTGTTTGGGGGGGGGGAGGGGGGTGCAATGTCACCTGCGCCGTATTCACACGTCACTGTCCCCAGGGTCTTTGTCCAGCTTGTTTACCAGCCTTTCCCTGGTGACGTGAGCTGTGCCGTTTTTATTTCCAGCGAGGTGAAAATCCCAGCATGTGTCTTGCTAAAGGCGCGCAGATGGCGCCGGGGCTGCTGAAGGCATCTCCATTAGGCCCTCGGAGCGGGGCTGCATTAGCCTGGGGGGAAGGGGGGGTTTGTTTTTTTTTTTTTGTGTGCCACATTTTGAGTGTCAGGTGAATGGGCCGCAGGTCATGAGCTGTGAGAGGTTGGGGGGGCTCAGGGGTTTAAAAGCCCCCAGTCACACTTGCCCTGCCCCGCTCTGCCCTATCTAGGAGGCCCGTAGGTCAGGTGACTGCCATGTGTGACTGTAGTGGCCATGCCAAGGCGAGCCGGTGGTTAGGCGACGGAAGCGGTGGCACTTGATCACAGAGCGTTTGGGGGGGCACATTCAGCAATAGTCACGCACAGATGAAGTGAGACTGCCGGCAAGGAGGTGACAGAAAGAGACATAAATGGAGTTTGTGGAGTGATTGTGTGTGTGTGTGTGGTGATGGTGCTCTGGGAAAACAGCGAGCGCAGGAGCCCCTTTCTCTGAGCCCTCAATTAGACCCCTCTCCACCTGTCATTTCATTCTGCTGCGGCGTGACATTGCGGGACAGTCATTAAACAGCATCCTGTTCACCTGGACACACCCCCTGCTTGTTCTCTGATTTTGCAGTCTGTGCAGTCTGCGTGGTCTGTCTGCTCCCTGTGCTGTGTATGGTCTATGAGCTTCCAGTGGTCTGTGTGCTCCCCGTGGTGTATGCGGTCTGTGAGCTCCTGGTGGTCTGTGCACTCTGCATGCTCTGCGTGCACTTCACCCACTTGATGGGATCCCCTGAGAAGATACGCTTAGGCCAGGTTGCAGAAGATTGGTTTGCCTCTATTTCTG
>JAODKF010000047.1:1004782-1015475 GCA_026779585.1 Mormyrus proboscirostris
GCAGGTGGTCGGCACGCGGCCGTCACCTCTGCTCCGTTGGATAGTGGCTTTAGCAGACCCACTTGGAGCACGGCATGTCGATTGCTCCCGGAACTGTCCATAATGCGCTTTCTACCGGGACTTAGCAAGGTCCGCGTGAGGCGGCCTACTCTGCCGCTGTGGCCTAACTTGCCAGGCCTTTCATCTCATTTTCAGACCTCCTTTCTTTACAGAGGGACCATTAGTGGCCCTGTTTCAGCAGGTATTCTTGGTGACCTTCCCCTAAGCGGACTCCTCTCGGCTTGCTTTATGTTGTGGTGAGACGCCATTTGGCATCAGTGTGACCTGAGGTCTTCCTCCGATTGTGGTAAAATGCCGCCACTACATCCTGATGTCATCTTCCTGTCTGTAGGATCGCAGTCCTGACTTATCATATAGTCCTGGTTGAGTGTAATGGTATGCATGTAAGTTTGGGGGCTTTATGCTGCCGGGTATCTTCACCCCACCCTTCTGCATCTTCACTAAGAAGATCCCCTCCCTTTCCTCCCCTCATGCATCTCTAGAAGCAGTAGGATAGAAAATAGTGTTTTTATTTTTTTTCCTGGGGGCTAATTTAGCAGCATCTGTCTGTGTTTAATGTGGCCTGTCTCCGGTAACTGCATCATAAAGGACAGCGTTTAATGTGCAGTGGTTCCAGTGCACGTGGTGCAGGTCATAAGCAGGTGTTTGGGTCTGGTGCCGGGGTTTTCCGTCTGTCCTCTGCCGTTCCATGATCTGTCGTCGTCAGCGGCTTTTACGTCCTGGCTTCATTGTGTCCTCGAAACAGCAATCGCTGCCAGGGTCTTTAGACGGGTTCAGTTTTAGTCTGGAGGTCACTGCGCCTGAAATGGAGGTCACTGCACCCGAAATGGAGGTCACCGCATCTAGCTTGGAGGTCAGCAAACAGGAGCTGGTCTATGTTTAGTGACTACGTCTGCAGCTCTGTCATTTCTCCTCTCTTTACAGTCTTTAATGCCCAATTTGCGCGAGTCCTGTGTCTCTAAGCCCCATAAGGGTTTTTGCCTGTGTGCATCACTACAGCTCAGGTTATATGGATTAACAAATGTCACATTCGCCCCCTAAAGCTGCTTCTGGGTGCCACCAGTGTCCAGCTCTTAATGGCTGTATCCACTTAGCTGCAGTTCACAACTCTGTAATTATGCTTGACCTTTTAGTCAACAGCCTGTGCTCAGGGACACCATCTCCAGAGACACCGGTGAACGCCATTGGCTATGCAGTGCTCAAGAGGCTCCTGGGAATGTGTGCTGCCTCTTCAGACTTGTGCCAAGGCCCTCGATGTGAGCTGCAGCTTCCAGCTCTGCTTGGTGCCTTTGTGTTGCTGTGGCCTCTGCTCTCCTCGCTCTCTCCTCATGCCCCCCTTAGCTCTCCTCCCGCTCTCCTCATGCCCCCCTTATCTCTCCTCCCTCTCTCCTCATGTCCCCCTTAGCTCTCCTCTCTCTCTCCTCATGTCCCCCTTAGCTCTCCTCCCTCTCTCCTCATGCCCCCCTTAGCTCTCCTCCCTCTCTCCTTCTGCCCCTCTTAGCTTTTTATTCTTCTTGCTTCACTACTAATTACACCTCATTATAACCATGTGCTCATCATTGTCTTAGGTTAGATCAGTAATAATTGAAATTAGTAGCCAAATAATTCTTGTTGTGGTAAAATACAGCATATGCATCTTTTGTGGAGTGAGTCTTCCATATGCAGGTCTGCCCACCATAGAGGCTGTCCATGAGTTCTCTTTGCCTGTGGAGCTTTAGGGTTAGACAGCGGTTTGATTCCTGGAAATCACTTAGCAAGTTTTATGTGTCAGCTGTGCTGAATGGAGCCTTATCTTCAGCTGTAAAGCAGATCTGATGCTCAGGTGCTGTTTGAAGACCTGTGCTCTGTAGGTCCGGGAGGTTGGGGGGCAGTGCCCCCCCTCTCTCAGCTCAGTGTCTCGGGCCTGGGATCACTGTTACCCCATAAAGAGGGACCCCCCCCTCCCATCAGCATTACAACAGGCTGTTAGCTGCTGTGGTGATGGGTTTCTATGCGGGCTCTGCCATGGGAGAGGCAGGCAAGAGGTGGGTCCCCAGTTCTGTAAATGGCGAGTCATGAATCAATTTCATATCTGCTGCTTTAGTTCAATGTATTTACTCTGCAGCTGGTGTGATTTAAGGGTCTCAGCTCAGTGGCGGGAAGATGAAGGGCCCTGGTCCGTCCATGCTGTGAGCCTTGGTCTCATGGTCAGTATGGCTCTGTCAGCATTCACTAACATACCAGCGCAAGGTGAGCTCAGCTCCTGGGCAGGTAGGAGGAGCCATGCATCCTCCGGCCACCAGGGGCAGTCATGATACGATCACCCACCCTCGTGACCATTTTAAAGACACAGGCTCATACCTGAGAGCAGGTGAAGACGCAGTACTTAAGTACATGAACTGCGCTGCACTGTTTTGGCTGATCGCCCCTCCCTATGCATCATGATTCACATATCCAGCGCTTGGAGCGAGCTTTCCGTCTCATTCTAATACCACCACAGTGGCGTTTTTAAATAATTGTGTGTGTGTCGTGTTTTCTTCGCAAGATGTAGATTGCCACAATTTTTCCTGGGAACATGTGTGTGTGTGTTTGTGTTGCGTGTATGTGTGTGTGCGCGCGCATGTGCATTAGTGCAAGTGTGTGTGTGTGCACGTGTGTGTATGTGTGTGTGTCCGCGGATGTGTGTGCACGCACACGCGCGTGTGTATATGTGTGCGCGCACGTGCATGCGTGCCTGCTTGTGTGTGTGTGTGTGTGTGTGTATGTTGTGTATGCAGGTGCGCGTGTGTATTCATGCGTATGTGTGGGCACACGGCCCCTTTGAGGGATTTGCTCGGATGGGCTTTACCTGTAAGTCCTTTAGGTAAGAGGCAATGTATGCCTGAGCGTTTGCCTTTGAGATTAGCCGCTGCAATCGCTAAGCGCCTTGGTCTCTCGCTGTCATTCAGCTTTGCTGTCGCCGCTCGTGATGAGGCACTGCGAACGGTCGCGGTCGGGGTCCCTCGTCGTGAGCCCTGTGTGTGGCTTTCATCTTTTTAAAAATGCCCTTCGCGGAATAATAAAATGACGCAAAAGGGGGCGGGCACTGCAATCCGCCCCCCCCCAGTCATCCAGCAGCTCCCACTTTTGAGGTCAGTCACGCCTGCTGTCACCATCCTCAGGGGGGCGCCGGCTCTCTGGGGGCTGCTTTTTGGGGAGCAAAGCCATCATGTGATTGATGATGTGGCACGTGAGGACAGACTGAGAGTGCCCCGCCCATTCGGAAATTCTCCCTGCCTACATCGCGATCGATCGACGTTGCTGCTTTCCGGTTTCCCTCCGTCTTTAGCTTTCATGTGTGTCAAGCAAATCCAAACATTCCTGAAAGGAAAGGCGGCTCAAACGGAGGAGAGCCGCGCTGGGAGATGAACGTGAGTCTTGTCTCACTCCGTTCTCCGCTGTAATCTATGAGATGATATCCTGTTTAATCTGCTCCTAATGGTGAAGAGAACGCACAGGATATGCTCCATAAACCAGCCATCGCCTCCTGCCTCTCTTATGCTCTAATTATAGCCCTGACCACATACACATTCCATTATATTCATTGCTTTAATACATGTATCGAGAGAGAATAGATCAGCTTTCTATTTGCAGTAAATCTCCGAGATGTGGTGACACCGGAGGTCTCCTCGTTCAGGCAGACCACATTCAGCAACTGCAGCTCCTGCGGCTCCTTCGGTTTATGCAGCTCCTGCACTTTATGCAGCTCCTGCGGCTTATGCAGCTCCTGCGATTCCTTGCCTGCTCCTCTCTGCGTCCTGATGATGCCGTAGTGATGCCAGGGTTCCGGCTCACCTCCACATACCTGACAGTATCCTGCGTGGTACATTTTGGCAACACCAAGAACACGCTCATTGCGTTTTTTGTTCAGAATATTTGTTTTTATCATCTATAAAGTGCTGATGACTGTTCTGCTGTTAAATTGTGTAAAGAGGCTGTCAGGCTCGTGTTTCTCGTGTCTGTTGGCTCGATGCAGTTTTCATTTGCGGCGCCGTTTGAAGGTTCCCCGAATTTTCCGGAATTAAATTAAATTTAATCTGTCTGGAGCTCTGACGATGCAAATGAAAGGACGGCCAAGGCCTTTCCAGTGACCTCATCAGCGGAAAAGCCACGACATTTAGCTATCCCGTTTTTAACCGCTAATTATATGCGCCCGTGCAAAAATTACTTTTTTTTTTTTTTTCCTCCCCCTCCTGTTTGCACTGAGTTGGTCTGATCCGGGCGATACTCCCTGAATAGGATTTCACATCCGAACGCTGCATCCCGCTGCATGCTGCTGCTTTTTTGGTGTGAATTATAGCGGCTGCTCGTTCCGGAGGCTCAGCGAGCCATGCTGGGGTCTCTCCCGGCCCACGACACAAAGGCTCTTTCATCAACGGGTTTCCGATGAAAATGGCCCTTCCAGAAGTTTGTGATAATGTATAATTGTGGCATTTAGCCTGTCTGTGGATCAAAGTGTCTTTGTGAGGAGAAATAAAGCTGCAGACTCGCATGTTATGCCTCTAATGAAATGGCAGCGCTGCTGCGCGCTGCTGCTGGGGGACCCGGCGCAGATCTCCACTAAGTGCTTCATACTCTGGCCCTCGTTACGATCTCACGTACGCCGGGACGTCTAATTGCCAGGGAGAGTCTGAGCTCATTAGCATCAAACGGGCAGCGGGAGCAGCGTCCGGGGAGACGGTCCCGCTGACTGCCAGTCTAAGGGGCTCGTCTCATAGAGGATAACAAACAAAAATGCTCTAATTAAAACGTCCCCCCAGTCTGCTTTTCTCCAGAGTAAAGCGCTTTAGCATTTCTCACCTGTCCCGGCGCAGGAACTCGCTCAGGCGTCGGATTCTCTCCGCCACGCTTTGCCGCGCTCGGGTGCTCTGGCAAAGCGTCTGAAGCCGATCGCCGCGTTCCGCTTGGAGCGTGACGGCAGCGCTGTGCCTCCTCGGAACTGCTCTGCTGGGCTTGAGTTTCAGGTGCTTACGGAGTAGGCCGCACACCGGCGACGTGGAATCCGTGTAAACAGCCGGATATTCAGCACCGGCGCGATGATTCCTGTTTCTCTTCACCAAGGCTTGTTTTACAGGATGGCATCCTCTCAGCTCAGGTACAGTTAGTGGTGTAGCCATGTGCAAATTTTGGCTGATACTGAGAATGATATATTTTTCAGTGCCGATCAATGATACAGATAATCAGCTAACCTCTGAGCTCCACGGATATGTAATGAATCTGATGTTGGTGTCATCCCAAAACCCCGTGAATGTGTGTGTCAACCAGATCATTTAATGCAGGCAGTGCGACACCGACTTGGGAGACTGTAGTGAGGTTCAAATGAGCTGATGAAATCCCTCGTCCTCCACGACGCAAAGTGGCTGATGGTGCAGTGCAGTCTTCATTATGTCAGTAGTTGTGTCCTTAGAGCTGGTGCTGATAATGTTGAATATTGATCATAGTCTAAGTATCAGCTGGACGTCGACCAGGATTGGCACATCAGACCGATGTATTGATTTTTAAGGAACATTGGCCAATATCGATATGTTAACTGATATATCGTACATCTCGAAGTACATAATCTTTTTAATGCCATGAAAGTGGATAGGGCTTCTGTTCAGTAGGCTTGTGACTTCCGTGTCGCCCGACGAAGAATGGCAGGCTGTTTGCTATCATGTCATTATGCACGGTTGTCCCTAATGACGCCTACTGCCCCAAATTTGCGCTTTGCTTGATGGCTCGGAGTACCCAGGTGCATTCTGGGTAGACGAGGCCCTGTCTGCAGGTCTCGGCCCTGGGCCTGGTGCAGCGGCAGGAGGGTGGGCCTGCTTCTGCCCGAAGAGAGAAGCGGACGCGGCAAATGACGCATGCTGAAGTTAATTTATATGTCACTCCCAAAAAACCGGAGAAATAATGGGGCCAACAAAAGGAGGTTTTTAATGAGTGTGATTACGACAGGCGGCAATAAAACACGTGGCAAGAGATGGAATATTCCCTCTTCAGTCACAAATCATTAGTTACAGCTCCGTTTACAAGCATGCGCTCACGTTGTTATTTATTTATTCATATCTCCAGACTTACTTTGAAGTACATAGCAGCATTCAGTTTGCCTTCGAGGCGACTGATTCCTGCGATATCTAGAGCTTGTCATCTCTTATCTGTGTCCAGCCTTGGGTGCATTTGTGGTTCGGATTGGTCACAGGTGAGAGGCGTGACCAATGAGCGGATCCCTCTGTTTGTTGCTTGGGGCATGGTGGGGTGGGTGCTGTTGGGTTCAGACCAGCTCTTGCATTCCGATTGGCGGCTGTCTTTGTTAGTGGGTGTTTTGGGCTTTTGGCCCCTTTGGGTCATGATATTGGAGTGATCTGAGTGTAGCTATATCCTCCATCTGATTGGACATAGCTGAGTGTGCCTGCGTCCTCTATCTAATTGGGCATAGCTGAGAGTAGCTCTGTCCTCTGTCTGATTGGCTGCAGCTCAGAGTAGCTGTGTCCTCCCATCTGATTGGACATCAGGGTCAGATATGGAGCGTCTCCTCAGCTTACAGGTGGCACTGGAGGTTCAGTGTCAGCAGTTGGACGGTGATGAGGGCCCTATTAGTTTTTAACCTGCCCCCATCTGTCTGGTACTGTACCATCTCCTGGGGGATATGGAGTAGCAGCTGGTAGACACTACCCACGGCTCTGGGTCCATTGGTCTCCTCAGCTCTGATTACCGATTAGCAGAGCCCCTCTGCAACCCCCAGTCCTGCATAACCAAGGCCAAGTATTGGCCTTGTTTCATCTTTGCCATGACCTGGCCTCAGTTTCACCCCCTGCTGGCAAATGCCTTCACCAGGAGCTGTGGGAGCAGCCACGGCCAGCCCTGTGCACTTGGGGGTATTGACGACCTGAAAAAAGACCAGCTGAGAGCCGAGGGAAGCAGACCTCCAGCTGGTGTCAAAGATTTTTATGTTCTGCTGGAACATTATATTGGACAATTCTCCCATTGGCCAATAAAATCTCTGCCTTGTCTCTCCTCTTGCTTTGCTGTCTTCGACCCCTGAGCTCCACTCGGGCCATTTCAGTGCTGGGCTGCTGCTTTCTCTCCGCAGGCGGTTTGAAGGCGCGTTTGTGGCCAGCCTTCTCTTTATAACTCGATAGCGATCACCGCAGCACCGCAAGCCTGATACAAAAGCGCCACTAAGCTGATAATCCATTTCCTCTACAGCGTTATTTCTGAGACAATTTGCCTGTAATTGGACTGGGTGCATTTTAGCATCTCTGCTATTGGACTAGATGCATTTTAATATCTGGACCAGTAGTATTTTAGCATCTTTGCTATCGGGTGTGTTTTAGCATGCCTGTATTTGGGCTTGGGGGCATTTTAGCATCTTGCTAATTCGGCTGTGTGCATTTTAACATCCTGCATATTGGACTGGCTGCATTTTTAGCATTCTACATGCTGTGCCATGTGCGTGTTAGCTTCTCGCCAATTTGAGCGTGTATGTGTGACACGCCGCTCTGCACTGAGGTGGCCTTTGCTCTAGGCATCGCTCACCCTGAACCCGAATATAAAAAGCTGTACAGCAGACTGACGATACGAAAATGGGAGACGGTGATGAAAAGCACAAGTGGTCTATCATGTTGTTTGGGTGTCATTAGATGTGCAAATGGCCCCCGCAGATCCTAGTCCGTCCTCTCGTGGCTCAGCAAGGCTCTTTGTCTTCCTCGCTGACCGGCTGAGATGAGCTCCGGGACTCAGGAATGCTGGAGGGCTGGGTGGGGTGCAGCGAACCAGGGCACCCAGAGCCCGGCTTGATGGGCCGCACTGGACTGGCTCCAGGAATTAGTTGTATTCTCTGCATTGTTGCCTTTTTTTGTTCATCTTTTGTTATTTATTTCTTACTCTCTGCTGCTCTTTCTGCTGGTTGCGGCTGAACGAGTCAGTTTCCCATTACACTTCTTGCGCATGGCAAATGGATCATCTTGAGTTTTCAATCCCAGTGGGTTCCAGTGAGTCCCAGTAAGGTGAGATCCGGTCCGATGAATTTCGCTTTCCTTGCTGGTTTCCAGTAGCGCTGGGCCTCTTCTTGATGGATCCACTTGGTGGCCTGGACACGTCTCTCCCTGGCATCTGTGTGCCTTTACTCTCCGCAGCTGAATGGTGAGATTGTAATCACCAGTCTCTGTCAGCTGTGACAAAGAGCCTTGAGTTCTGCACAGTTGCGACTGTGATTTGTGCATTTGCACGATTATCCTTGGATGATGTTGCATTATCTGGCCGCTTTCTGTGAAGGTGCGGTATGGCGCTCTCGCTGTCTTCCTGCTTCTGTGCGCTTTGATTCCCTCTGGGGAAATCAGCCATCAGGATCCTGGCGACAACCTGCTTGTAGAAAAATGTGCTGCGTTAGTTGAAATTGGATTGATTGATATTATTCTTGTCCCTCTCTATTACACGCTGATTCCACACATTAGGGGGCTGCCGTACTCCTCATCGTGGCTCTCTTGCTTAGCCGGAGCTCACCAAAATGCTGGGCTTCCGCACGTTACCCCCCCCGCACCTGCTCTCTGTTGCCTGAGAAGATGTGTCGCCTTGCACACAGAACGCGGTTTTCTGGGAAACCACAAAGTGAGCACCTGCCCCCCAGAACCGTTAGGTGCCTGGCCCCTCCCCCTGCATTGCGGTCTGCCCCCCCCCACCTGACATTTCAGAGTGAGGCGGCACTCATTCTATGCTTCCGGGCATCACGGAGAAAAATGGAAACCGGAGAAATTAGTCAGGGAGCTTTACGGGGGGGCTTCATGCCTGTGTGGGGGGGGGGCGTTCTGCCGGCCGGGGTGAAGCGGAATGGACACAAACTTCTACAAATAATTGGGGCGGTTTGCAGCCTTCGGAGTTGCGCGCGAGTCCGCCCACGGGCAAGCTGCTTGGGAACGGCGAGCGAGAGCGGCCGCCCCCTCCCCCGAGCAGGAAGACGAGCACAGGAAGCGGGACCAGCGGCAGCCAATCGGCAGACGCCGTTTGTTTGGCTCCGTAATGACTAACGCGCTCAAACGTAGCTTTTAGCCTCAGGTTGAATTCACCTGAAGTGGGTGTTGAAGGATCCTGCGGGGGGGCCACAGGGCGCCGCTGGTGCGCGGCGGAGGGGCGCATCTGGGCAGATGGGAGCCACTCCTCCTGCCTGGCAGATAAGGTGCTCGCCACCCCAGAAGTGTGAACTTCACACATCTCCATGCAGTGATTGATATAAGCAGGCTGGTGTTTTATCGTTTGTGTAATTGCTTAATGGTAGAGGAACGGGCCAAACAGCCTAATGAAATTGATTGCATGTGTTGTCTGTGGTTGGAGCAGATTTATGAGAGGAACAAGGGAGTTAATTGTCCCCCCCCCCCGGAGCTCCGTAGGTCTGTCGGAGTGTGGTGGTATTTTTCTGTGTGGTTCCCGCTGTTAAATTATAGCAGAGTATTTACGCCACGAGTGTTTAGTGCATGCGACATGTAATCAGGTGTGTCCTGGGGGGGGGGGTCGTACTCTCCGACTGGTCCCACATCTACTTGTGGCTGGAGTGATGGTAGCAGCAGATATGATGACACTCCTCTGGAGGACTGATGGACCCGGTCTGCCATCGCCTGCCGAGCCACTTTAATGTAGCGGGGGAGTCTGACATGGGAAATGACCCCTATCGAAGGGGGGGGTTTCTTATTTCCTCCCAGGCTCCTACCCAATCAAAATCATTGATCCTCCACTTCCAATCAATCATTGGCACCCCTCTTCTTGTGAAGCCCCCCCATTAGGCTGAGATTGGCTCAGGGGGTGTCAGTACGTGGCTGAATTACCACTCGAGTGCCTCGCTGTGGCTTCACTTCCTGTCCGCTGGTGTGGAGATGGCGAGCAGAGGCTGGTCCTCGCGGAGGCTAGCAGATGTGTTTGATGTCGCAGCAGCTGTGCGTGGACAGTGATCGATGTTGGAAATTATCAGCACTGACTCCAGCTTCCCAAAACCGACCAGCAGGTTAATGCTGTAACACCTACTGACAGAGGACCAGCAGGTTAACGCTGTAACACCTACTGATGGATGACCGGGAGGTTAACGCCGTAACACCTCCAGACGGATGACCAGCAGGTTAACGCCGTAACATCTAGAGACGAATGACTAGCTGGTTAACACTGTAGAAACTAATAACAGACGAGCTGCTGGTTCATTTACGCTGATGCTGCAAGCAGCTCAGTCTCTGATTGATTAAAAGTCTCACGTGTCCTGATTGCCGACGTTTAACTGCTCTGCCGTGTTTGGCGTTTCCAGCCTCATCTTTCATCCAGAGGAGACCTTCTCACTGTTTGTGGCACTCCATGTTTATGGGGAAGACCACTCAAGGCTTTTCACTAGCTTGCCCCCTCCTCCTAAATACCCCATGCCCCCATCCCTGGTTATGATGCCAAGCCTCATCGTCTCGGTGGCTGCTGGGGGGAGGCTCTGCCGGCAGGGCTGGCAGGTTGAAGGGCAATTTGGGGAGAGCGGGGTGTCGGGGCACTGATGAGGACGGGGCTGTTCAATTGGGCTTCAACTGATTCCTCTGCATGTCAGAAACCAACAACTTAATAAGCAGAAAGTGTGCAGAAGATTGGGGGGGGGGGGGGGGGGGGGGGGGGGGGG
>JAODKF010000047.1:1019069-1035663 GCA_026779585.1 Mormyrus proboscirostris
CCCCGCCAGTGATGCCACTCTCATCATGAAGACAATTGTTGCCGGCCTGAATGTATTCTTGGCTGAATAGCGGCCCTTCAGACCCGCTCACTCTGACAAGGCAATTCGCTTCTCAAGCTTAATGAGTGTCTGTTTATTCCGTCTGTGTCGTGTTTGTGACAGGACAGCAAAGAGGAATTACCCAAACAAAAGCGCCCCCGCCCCCGCCCCCCTTTCAGCCCTAGAGAGCAGGTTCCCGTCTGCATGGTCTCCTTGAAGCATATCAACAATCAGATCAGCAGTTAGTGTGATTCAAGGTCAGGTCTGACAGCTGGGGGGGGGGGGGGACTCAGGCGTGATGTCACACGTGCGGCCGTGTTCTTCAGTGAGCCAGGCTGTGGCACTCCCAGCAGCGGGGAGCCAGATGTGGACGCCAGTGGGGTGTTGGATCTCATCCCATAGTGCTCTAATCAGTGTAGCAACTGGAGTCAGGGCATCTGTCCTTCAAGGAATCCTGAAAATCTTGATAAATCTCGAGCCCAGAATGCTGTAGCCTGGGACTTCATACTGCTGATTTGAAGATGCTGACGTCGCAGTTCATGTCCATAAGTCACTGCTGAGTGTAAACGTGGTTTTTAGAATGAAATGTTAACGTGCTAAAATAAAAGTATTTGTTTTAGCTGCTCTGTGTTGCTGCCACAGGCTGGACGTCATGTTTCATCTGACTCCAGATCAGTTTCGGGATAGAGCCGCTCCTATTGAGGAATGCAGACACTTCATATTACAGAAGTCTGGGATCAGAGAGACCCGTCTGAAGTCACAGGAATGTTCAAGGGCAGTGCATGGCTCAGGGGTTAGGGTTCTGCACTCAAGTCTGGAGGGTTGTGATTTCAAATCCCATGACCGAAAGGAGCCTTAGCAAGGACGACTCTGGGAATACCAGGTGTCCATGTAATCAGAACGCTCTTCACTGGAATTAGCGACTCCTGCCATCCGAGCGTGCGGATTCGTACACTCCCCCACCACACTCCATTGCTGTGCCTCCACTTCTCAAGGATAATTCTCAATAATAAAAATAAAAAAAAATAAAAAAAAGGATGGGTCGTCGCCCCACCATTAGTCGCGTGCATAATGTCGACGCAGGTGATTGCATTCACGGTCTGCTGCGGCTTGGTAAAGATTGGCCAAGGCGGTTGAGCTCGTGGCTGGTAAAGAGGGGTGTTCTCCGTCCACGCCATCGCATCCTCACTGCTGTGCGAGGGACACGTGGGTGTCTTGGATGGCCGTGCTGCGGCTTGTGCTACCGCGGTTCAGCACCTCACCCCCCCCAACCCCTTTTTGGGAAAACATGCTGCTTATGTGATTTTGCCTCATGCGGTGAATCCCAGGTAATGCAGGTGCTGTGGTTAGCCAGATCGAGTGTGTGTGTGTGCCTGTGTAAACCCGAGTGTGTGTGTGTCTGTCCAGGCAGCTCCGTGGAGGCTTTCTCTGTATCGGGAATGTGGCTCTTAAATTATTGAGTAGGATGGAGGAGTCAGAGCAGAGCAGCATGCACACACACACACACACACACACACACACACACACACCATGGCTTTCCCATAACGCCCCTGTGCCCCCAGGCATCGCCATCGCCAGCGCCCTGGTCGACACCTCGCAGCAGAAACCTGCCGACTTCAAGGAGAAGAGTCTGGGTCTGAAGAGCCGCAAGCCGCACCCCCCCCTGCACCAGGGCACCTGCGTCTGAGCCCCTGCCCCCTCCTCCCCCCCTCCTCTTCCGCGTGCTCCGGGGCACTCTGTTTCCCGGCTTCCTCCTGAGGAGGCCCAGGTCCGAAATCCTGTCAGCCCGCCCCCCCACCTAGGCCTGGACTGACAGGATCTCTCTGTTGTGTTTTTGTTCTTAGCATGGGGGGGGCGCCACCCGGCGCAGTAGCTGTCAAAAGCTGAACCGTCTTTATCATGTATAAGAGGAAAAGCATGTTCCGTTTTTAAGTGGTTTTTGTACGGCTGCCTTCTGTTTTTCTGTCCTTTTTGTATGACATTCTCTGGCTGGATGCCAGGACATCTCCCAGGACCGGACCGGACCGGACCGGACCTAAATCTGCTGCAAAGATGGATACCCCTCACCCCCTCCCTCCCAAGGACGAATGACCCAAGCAGGAGTCAAAGGTCAATTGAGCAACTCACCACTTGGTTCCTTTGGTCACCTTGTCAGTTCCAAGTGCCCCCCCCCCGCCCCCCCCACTGCCTTGCTTGGGGGGTAGAGATTGTGCCCCGTCCTGGAATTCTGAAAGGTTCCAGGAGCAGCCCGTTGCTTGGTGGGAGGCCCGTCGCCCTGGCAACCGCCGGGCAGTGTCAGCCGTGGGGGAGCGTGACGGACTCCTGAACACTCTTCCGCAGGATGGAGTGCACCTTCCTGTCGTCGATGTCCTCGATGTTGTCAGGTTGTTTTATCCCTTGTTGTTGTTGATTTGGTTTTAATAGTGGATGATGCTGCATGCAGGGAACAGATCGGCTCTCTTATCCATGACGATGGCGGCGATGATGATGATAATGATGAAGATGAAGTGTAGGTTGTTAGTTACTCCTTTTTATTAGTGGTGGATGAAAGTACTGAGCCATGTTACGTGGCCCAGGTACTGCTGTAATGAGTCTGCCCAGCCTTCTGGGGGCGCTGCAGTCATACACATATCTTTTCACCTCATCCTCAACATGCCTTCTATCGATTACCTGTGTCAAACTGTCATGGTTACTTAAATATCGTATGCATACTGTATGTAGGTCATTGGGGTCGCGTCACGCAGCACAGCGCTGCTATGGAGAAACACCCATCAGCCCATGCTGGGAAATAAAGAGTTACAGCGCAGTGTGACTCTCCGTCCTCCTGAGGGTCCTTTTATCTCGGCTGTGAATGTCACCTCCTGGCGTCACGCGTCTGTTTTTAATGTGAATATGACAGATAAGCTCTCGGTAATGTGCTGGCACTGGCTCGGGCGCCGTGGACCAGGGCCGCCGTGAACGGCGCAGGCTACAGACAGCAGGGGAAGCCAGCAGCAGCGCATCCGCGACGCTCCTGCGCGGCGCGTGGAGAAGGCGGCGTCCAGCCTGCGCGGAGCGAGCGCAGGCCTCCCTGTCGCCGTCGTGGATGTCATGTCTGCCAGTGTTCCTTGGAGGTCACTCCCCCCCCCGCGTGTCCACCCGCCTCCCCCCTTCCCCCCGGAACTGTTACACTAAGCTACCCAAGGCACAGCCCTGCCTCTAAAGGGCATATTTACTCCCGGGCCCCGGAGCGCCACCTACTGTCAGTTTGAGTCACGTCGAATTTGAAATAGTTTCACTAACTGACAGTTAAATGTTTAAAAGAAAATAATAAAATAATAAAAAAAAAAAAGATCGCCGACGGGTTGCTCTCTTAGTATGATTTTTTTGGCGGTAGTCGGTTAAGTTAGAGGCCTCATTTTTAACCGTGAAGAGAGCATTCAGTTTAAACAGACTGCCAAAAGCGTGGCCGTTGTCGCCCCTGTCCTCACCCTCGCCTCGGCCCCAGCCCCCGCGCACACACGGCCTCCTCCGGTCACCTTCCTTTGTTTTGTATGTTATAAATAAATCTGTATCAATGTTCTCTATGTAATGAACAAAATTACGATGTAAAATAAAATGTTTAAAAATGGCGTGTGGAGAGGGTGTGATTCTGAGGGCTAATGCGGGGCCGATGGGATGCGGCTGCTTTGTAGGTACCTGCATGTCACCCGCAGTCTGCTTGTTGTTTCTGGACGCCCACTAGTGTAAATGACCGACGGGTCTGCAGCGGTCACTTGCTTTAATCCTGAGGTCCTGAGATGTTCAAGCTGGAGGTTACAGACATGTTCCTGTAAAATGTTAAGTGTTGACATGGTTCTAATTTGCTTTTGATCGTCTCCCTCAGTTCCATCATGAGTTTACTCCTGTCTGTCCGCATAAAAGCCTGTGAACAGCTAAAGCTGATCTTCTCCTGGACTCTGCAGTGGAGCGTTAGGTTCCTGTGCAGGGCATGTGATCAAAGATTCTGCAAGTTGGCCCTGCTGCGGCTCCGTGACGGCACAGTCATCTGATCGCAGCCTCCCTGCCACTTGCCCGAATGCATGCTCCTGGTGCCATAACAGCATGCCGATCGCGCTCCCTTCAGCCACTCGCCTGCACGTGTAATCCCAGTGCCATAACGACACACTGATCATGGCCCTCCCGACACTGTAATGGCACACTGATCGCAGTCCCTCCGGGCCGCTCACACGCCCGCTTGCCTGCATACGTGCTCCTAGAGCCGTAACGGCACACTGATCGTGCTCACCTGCACACGTGCTCCCGGCACTGTAACGGCACACTGATCGTGCTCGCCTGCATACGTGCTCCCGGCACTGTAACGGCACACTGATCGTGCTCGCCTGCATACGTGCTCCCGGCACTGTAATGGCACACTGAGCGCAGTCCCTCCGGACCGCTCACGCACCCCTGGCCTGCATGCGTGCTCCTAATGCCATAACAGCACAGTGATCAAGGTCCACGCCAGCCGCACGCCCCAACACGTGCTCCCCAAAGAAGATGACGGCTGAATGGCTGCGATTGTGCTGCTTAAAGGGGGTGAGGTCCCTGCTTTTGGGAACAGGCACTGTGTCCTTTACTGGGTTCATTACTCTGCAAATGTCAGCCTGCTGAACTAATTAGGCAGTTTCTGCTTCTCACTGAAGTCGACTTTAAAGTACCAAGAAGTACCTTCCAATCAAGGGAGCTCAGCTGCCAGTTGTCAGTTTACCCATCACTCTGTTTACTGCCCTGATATTAAACTTTGTTCTTCTTGACCACTGTGACTCTTAACTCTTTAGCCTTTTTCTTCCGTGACTGTGCCCTGTCCATTTTGACCTGTGACATTTCACCTTGTTCCCCTTTTCTCCATAATACTCTGCCTTGTGCCCCATTCCCCTGTGACTCTCTACCCTCTCTCCCTTTTCCGCCTCTCTTGTGACTCTCTGCTGTTACTTTTGACTCCCGTGACTCTTCACCCTGTTACCTTGGACCCTCTCTGACGCCCGCGATTCCTGGACCTGCCCAGAGCCCAGTTCAGCTGTAGTGTGTTCTCACGCCCGTCTCTGGCTACGTCTGCGTGTCCCTCCCCAGAGGATTCTGGTCCAGAACCTGGAAACCAAGCGTGTTGTGTTGCTTTGCTCTTACATCACGCGACGTGGCAGCCTCCAGCAGAGCATAGCAGAAGGACCGCAGGCAGGGGTGCCTTCATGGAAACAGCCCCCACTAAATCAGACTGTCTGGGGCCAGCATTAGGTCCTATTAATGGTCCTGATTTACTGGTAATACAGGGCGGCCAGGGGGCAGCAGATTGATGACTCAGCACATTAAGTTTGTTGTGTTTGCATGTGTGGCTGAAGAGCTGTGGGTGGGGGGGGGAGGTCTCTGCTCTCGTGAGGTCAGCCTATCGCGTATGCATGGGCTTGCAGGCACAGAAGGCATCACCCACAGTCTCCCAAAGGCGCGGCCGCTCTTGTGAGGTCTGTCTATTGCCTTTCCATGGCCCAGCCGCCTCCGTGCGGTTTAGAAGCTGCCGTCACGTCGGTCACATGGATGATATAGCGGCCTAGCTTGCAGCCTCTGGCTGCTGGGGGGTGTCGTGATGAGTGAGCCGGTCCAGCCCCGTCAGGATATCGGAGCCGCAGAGGTGGGCCGGGTCAGCGCTGTCATTGTGTGTGAGTGAGTCATATACGAGAAGGCCGTGTGGGATGCGGGTGACGTGCAGTGGCCCGTGGGAGAGCTGGAATGTCACCGGGAATGACCGTGGTTCGCCCCTCCCACTCAGTATGCTCTGTCAGCCCCTCTTCCCCTTTCTTCCACTCTATCCATCTCCCCATTGTGCCCTTTCTCTCCTCTGTCTATCAGCCTGCATTCCTCTGCCGTTTACTCACCTCCTCTTCCTCATCTTCCTCCTCCTCTCTTTGTTGCTGGAAGCTGGAAGGTACCCAAATAACGGGGGGCATAGGCGGCTGCGGTGCGGCAGTCTCTCTGGCAGCAGCCTCACGCTGACGGCTCTCCTGCGGTCTCAGGTTTGAGTGTGACGCAGTGTGTTTTTTGTAAACCCAGCGCTTTAACATTACGTATCTCTGGCTATTTCTTGGAGAGTTTTGGCACCTGCTGAATTGGGGATCAGGGCCGCCCTCTGAGTCCTTTCAGAGGCCCTGGACACCCCTGGCTTCTCCCACCTGCTGAACCCGCCGCTCTGTGCTCATCTGCTGCTAATAACTCCAGACTGTGAGATGAACAGTCCTCAGCCCTCTCCATGACCTGTTCTCCCAAGCGAATATACCCCTTGACATTTTCCCCTCGATGTCAGATGCCAGCAGATGGTGTGATGTAGTGATCTAGGGGTGGAGCTATAAACCCCCCTTCCCCACCTCAGCTGCCCACCCTGTGCACATCTTTTGGCTCATCAGGTGGGAGGTCTGGGGGCGCTAATGAGGTAATGCGTGTCCCTCAGTAGAGGAGACCCCTGGGACTTATCACTATGGTGCAGGTGGCCTTTTGCATGCACTGTACCGGGAGGATGAGTTTGTCACTGAGAACCTAGATAAATTGCTTCAATTATGCAGTTTAATTAGTTCAACTGAGGGATTAAGTGTTGAGGTAGATGGGGAGTCCATGGCCCCTGGGACCTGGTCAGGAACCATGGCAGGAATATTGGTCTGACGGATGGGTATCCGGTCGCTATTAACACGCCTGAAGCTGGCCGGCCTCTGCTCCGCTCACTCGTGGCGGTCCAGTTTTGCCTTCCGACTGCTCGTCACGGACGTGAAGTGTGACAGGAAGTGACTGTGTCTCATCGCACTCACGCTTCATTATGAGTGAGAATGAAGGTCGGCGTGCTAACCACAAAGAGAGGGGTGATTATAATCTGTGTGGGGCATCCATGATGGGAGGGGCTGCTCCGTGCGACGGCCTCCTTCTTGACGTGTTCCGGGATGGGAGGGGCTGCTCCGTGCGACGGCCGCCTTGTTCTTGATGTGTTCAGGGACGGAGTCCATGACAGTGAGCAGTGACCACACAGAAGTGTTGCTCGGTGCTGGTTACAGGGAGATGGAAACTCTGCACTCTGAGGATGTGTCCCATGGGAGGTTTGGAGGGTTCTCCTTCATTCTGGCTGTTACGATGCTCCCCTGCTGTCATGGTTACGGTGACGTCTGCAGCCTTATGCCACGTGATTGTGCCTGGAGCCCCCAGCTTTGATCGCTTGCGCGGCTTCGGCTGTGCCTGGGTTGGATCCTGGATGGTGGCTGAAATGGGGATTAGACTGGCAGCAGCGCCTTTAAGGCCATTTGCACTTATGTTCACCCTGGTCTTTCCTCACAGAACCTGCAAATAATCCCAAATCCTCGCCGTTATCGGTGAGAAAAACCCGCGGTGACGCCCGCGTAGACCTCCCTCCCCCACAGGATCCCTGCTGCCTCAAGGCATTGTGGGATCACAGCGTAATTGGTCAGTAATCTCTCTGCGCCCTCCTTTGACAGCGTCCGATCTGCTGACCTTTGGCCCTGCAGTAATAACCGATGACTTCTTTTTAATATTACCGAGCTCTGTTGTATTTTTTTTCCACGAGGTAGATCAAAGTACATCGGCTGTGAGAGGTCAAAGTTTTCAATGAATAATTAATATAGTCATAACTTCCATCAGCAGGGTCAGCAGATCAAACGGCTCAGTGTCACTCATCGAGAGACCCCTCCTGCCCCCCCCATCTGGGCTCTGACCATGCAGTCGGAGGCCGAAGATCGTTAACTGCAGCGATGCACCGCAGCTGCTGTGCCATATGCAGGTAGAGGGAGCGATCGCGAGGCACTCGGAGACGTGGCCCGTTTCAGTTTCGGGCGGCCTGCTGGTACCCGGCGTCTCCTGTGACACTCCTGCAGATCAGTGCCCTGGTGAGTCCCTCTACCCTCCGTGCAAATACACACAGCGACTTGTTAACCTCCAGGTTAAACAGCATCTTCAGGAAGGTTCCCTCATCATGACAGCAAAATGGACAAAAGAAGCATCTTATTTGAGTCCACATTTTGTTTATTCATTTCAAAGAACAGATTGTACATTTTCACAAGCTAAGAAGTAAATGTGGCAAATGGGTGAGTGATATTTTATTAGTTTTGTCAAGAAAAAAATGTTAGGATTCAAACATCAAATGTCTGCTTTCCCTTGCAACCCTTCATCGTCCCTGCAGAGGGCAGTGCCACTTCCTGTCAGTGCACAGCCACTTCCTGTAAGTACAGAGCTCAAACACACCTTTTCCCAAGCTGTCAACATCTCCCAGTTTTTTGGATCATTGGGTGAGAAAGGGGTAGCAACAGGAACAGAAGCACAGAAGGACACTGATGGTGGCTTGGATGAGGCCCCAGTGAGTGGTGGGACTGGCCATGTTCTCATGGACACCATTTAGGGGCTTGCTTACGTCTTCTGACACAACAAATACTTACATTAGAGAACTTTCTCTCTCTCTCTCTCTCTCTCTATATATATATAAAGTAAAAAACAAAACTTTTCCCTTGGTCCTTAAGGGAGAGTTAAATCATGTGGATTTATTGAGATGCTATTGATTTCCATTGAAACAAAAGGTTTCCCCATTTCAGTCATGTATTTGTCCTGGTTAATGAACAGACTTCTAAACAGATCACTGGGAGACAGGCTGTGGACACACTAAGGCGGGAGGATTCACACGGAGGATGGTGTGTGATGGGATGGTGTGCTGGGGCTTGTCGGCAGGGCAGGAAGTCCAAGTGAACATGTTGAACCCCATCAGTGCACCGGAGTCCGAACCCCAAGGCAAAGCTGGTAGGACAACCTCTAAAGTGGAACTGCAAAGACACTGGCGGGGCTCTCGAGAACGTTTAAAAAGACACTGTCGTCTTCTGTTTTTAGTCAGAATAATAATTATGTGCACAAGCACTTTTTCAGACAATCACTCTACTCAGGGGAATAATTAAATCTGATTTTCCGGTCGGGGAAAAAAGAAAACCACTTTGCAGAGATACGTCCAGCTGTGAAGAACAAATGAAGAAGTCAGTTTAGCCGCTGCCTCAATATCCATCTGCCCAGATGTGAGTGACATTGTGGGATGGAAGATAGTGCAGACTGCATGGCCTAAGTCAGGATCTGTGGTCATTATGGTCCAGGTGAGGCAGAAATATGGTCCCTGTGGTTCAGGTAAAAATGAGTCTCTGTGATCTTGGTGAGAATGAGTCTCTACGATCTTGGTCGTTTGGGGTCTTGGTGAGAATGAGTCTCTGTGATCTTGGTAGTTTGGGGTCTTGGTGAGAATAAAACTCTTTGATCTCTGGGGTCTGGGTGAGATCAGGTTTCTCTGGCCTTTGGGGTCCTTGCTGTCTGGGTGAGTTGTAGAGCTATGAGTTCGGCCCATGAAGCAAGAGCTTGAGGTCATGAGGATGAGTGTAGCAGAGTGTAGGGGAGCAGCAGCCCTTCGGGGGACACTAATAGCAGAGAGGAGCAGGTCACATGTCACCTTCTCTATTTCCTGCACTTGCCATCTTCATGATACCAGATGAGGGAGGATAGATGTTTTTACATGTGCAGAAATCACAACTTTGCCCGTATGAGGATAATAGCGCCCCCACTTGGTCATGCAGCCCCCCCCCCCAACCCCCCCATTTCACGCTAATGCTGCTGCTCTGGGAGAGACTCAATGCGGCCTCATGTCAGAAAGCATGACGATGTGGGTTAACAGATTGCATGGGGGGGGGGCAGGGGGGCTTCTTTGTACAGGCGATCTGGCCCAGCGCCCCCCCGGCAGCTAGGAGAGTGGGAGCAATAGCGCCATGACCAGGAGCAACAGCAGGAGTCCCCACATGTGCAGGCTGGCGTGGGGGGCAGAGCAGTTCCGGAAGATGGCGTCCACAATGTCACCATCCTGCAAGCAGACGCGTCAGTCACCCACGTGCTCATCAGGGACACCGGGCCATGGGGCTGGACGGGAAGGCTGAGGAGTGTGTGTGTCTGCTTGTGTGTACATGTGTGTGTCTGCTTGTGTGTGAATAACCACCAAGAGACGTGAAAGGTCCAGCAGGCAGGGAGTGCTCTGTAGGAAAGCGCCTTCCTCACTGCTGCGTTATTTGGTGTCAGGTTTAAAGGGGTGAAATTGGTTTTCTCTGAATTAGCCTGGCGTGTGGCTGCGGTGTACTTTGAAAATGGCTTTTAATATCGACGAGGGCGATTGCGCGCCTGTCGGAGGCTGGGGGTTGTGAGCGCAGGGCCCCCGGGATGGGCGTATAAATGTCACCCTGCAGACTGACGCTGACTTATCATGTACACTGACATTTAACGCACTTTCAATCGCAGCAGATAAGGTGGAAATCAAGTGTGGCCCCGCAAACACAGAAAAGCACAAACACTATTTTAAATAACGTCTGCCTGCCCATTTGTCTGTCTCCCTATCCATCCTTCTAGCAGTCTGGCCTGTCTGTCTTTTTGTCTTTCCATTCCATCTGTCTGTCTGTCTCTCACTCTCTGTCTGTTTGCCAGTCTTTATGTCTGTCTCTCTCTCCCTGTTTCTGTGTGTCTCCCCATGTCTCAGTTTATCACTGTCTTTCTCTCTCTCTACCTGCCATGTCTCTGTCTCTATCACCCTATATGTCTGTCTGTCTCTCTGTCTGACTCTCCTTGTCTTGGTCTGTCTATCTTTACCTGTCTGCTTGTGTCTGTCCACACATCAGTCTAATAAACACTTCCATCTCCCTGTGGGGTGAGGGAGCTCTCCAAGTCACATGTCTAATCCCAGCATGCCGTCTCTGGGTCACATGACTGTCCCCAGCATGCCGTCTCTGGGTCACATGACTGTCCCCAGCATGCCGTCTCTCCTCAGACTTATGCGATCAATGGTTCTCTGCGCACTCTGGCCTCTTCCCACGTGTCATGGCCAGTTCCGGCAGGTGGTGTCAGTACAGTGCCCAGGGGGGCTTTGAGCTCAGCAGACAAATGCCTGGCTCTTTTGGAACACACTGAAAGTGGCCCAATTGATTTTTGGGGAAAAACACCATGTGACTGAGAGCTTCCCAACAGGGTGGCTATGCAGCTGATCTAGGGCTCGGAAATACGTGTTGAGCGGAGCAGAGAGGATGGGGGGGGGAACGTGTCAAAGCAGGCTATGGCGGGGTGGGGAGGGACTCACCATGCACAGCACTGGGTCCGTAGTGTTGTTCGACCTCAGCTTCTGGGCCTATGGGAGGCGACAGAGGCAGGTCAAACCAGCTTTCGCCCAATAGCGATAACCAAGCATTTTCAGCCGGTACATCTGCTGTAACAGCTATTTCTGACGGCATAGAAGATTTTGTGCCCTTATGCTGAGGGAGGGACTAGCTGGCCGGGGTGTGAGTGCCGGCTGTTATGAGGGCTTCAAGTAGTCGTGTATCTGCAGTAACGGTTGCATCACTTCCTGCGTGGCCCAGGTGGTCTATTGGTGGGGTCTGGGCCGCACCCCCGCATCAGTTCTATCTCCAGGACCTTCCAGGAGAGTGCTGTTAAATCTAACTAGGATTTTGCACCGGCCACCTCATGCACAGTGTGTGACAGGATGAGAGATGACAGGCCGCTCCGTCAGGGCTGTGGACAGGCCCTCATGATGAAGCGCCTTCACCTGAGCCTAGCGCGCGATCACAGCGCACACGCGGACGTAGAGGGGGAATAACAAGAAACTTCTGGAAAATAAGATAGAAGTGTGTGATTAATCACACAGCAGGAGGTCTGCGCGACACAGAAATTCAGACCGCATAAATCATATTAACACTATTAAACTAACGTGATAAATAGCGGCATTAAAAATATGGATGTGCATCTGATAGCATCACGTTTTAAAAACAAACATTTAAGGTGGTTTTCCGCTTAAAAAGCAGAGGGGCGGCTTTTCCAGATAAAGTCGGATTCTGAAGGTCAGCAGAGCGGTGGGGCATCGGGTGCGAAGTCAGGCCCCCCCCCGCCCAATACCATCCACCCACAGAAGCACAGCGCCCCCTCCAGCTTGCCGAAAGTAGTGATTTGCTGGAAATGCGAGAGATCATAGGCTATCAGGTTTTCTTGGGTTGTGTGGGGAAAAAAAAAACTGCAGCTCACTGTGAACACAACTGGTGGACATAAATTACACGCCAAAGCACAGAAATTAACAAGAGTCCGAAGCAGAGCTGCACCTCTCAGCTGTTATTTCAGCAGGAAGTTGGAAAAAAATGACTGTAGGACCAGCTCTTCTAGTTTTTTGGTCAGTCATAGGTATGAAATATTACAGTATAATTGCTTTATCTTCAATACTTCAATAATCAGATCCACAACCACTGTGACCTAATGGCAGATGAGTGTAGTTGTACAGACACCAAGCCCTCAGCTGGGCCAGCAGTCACCGGGGTACCACATGGCTCACTTTTGGGGCAGTAGTTTTTTTAAACAAAGGAGTGATTTTTGGAAATGACTCAAATTAATGTGGTTATAAACACGCATCCTCAAGTCCTTAAATTAGCAGAATGGAAACGGGCCCTGGGAATGTGATGGGACAGAGTGAGAGAGAGAACTAGGATGAGCTTTGGACTGGTACGCCCTGCCAGGTGGGGGCCAACATGTGTCCTTTTACCTGCAGGTTGCCACAGAAATGGTAAACGGACCCATGGACGGTGTTGGGCTGGTGGGTGAATACGCTGAGGTCCAGGTCGTTCGGAGAGCGCTCCCTGGCCCTCTGTGATGGTGAGGCAGCCGCTGTCGAGCTGTGGACTGGAGGCACGGGCTGCCACACCCCCACGTCCGTCCCGTTTCCGAATGCCTGGATGGCGCTCCCTGCAGGACACGGAAAGGAAGTGTCACCACACCAGTAGTGCCACCTAAACTGGGGCTTGTCCTGCTTATTATTCTGCTCAAGCTCTCAGACAAACAAATAGTATTATTAGACAGAATTAATAAAAACATAAAATTAATATAATCCCAACCCTATGGTGCTTCATACAATTTTAACAATTTGTAATGTTGTTTTCATAATTAGCTGGAAAACAAAGCATTTAATTTCATACACTGTTGCTCAGGGTTCAATAAGTATGCGCATATCTGTCTATATAAATAACGTGTTGATACCGCAAGCAAAGCTGGAGCATTTTCACTCAGTTAGGAGGCTTTTTTCTGTAGCTACAGCAGGCCCACCGCCTTCGGCTCTGACGGCAGCGCATCCTTTTTCCGAAGCGGTATCTGTCAAACGAACAGCACGCAGGAGGTGCTGACTTCGCATGGTCTCAGTAGATGTGCTTTGATATTCTTTACTGCTCCAAAACAATCTGGAAATTCTATGAGATGAGCTCAGAACACTGGAGAGATGAAGCATGCATGAGGTTTTGGTTAAAGCCGTGTTTACAGTCTGCGGCGTTTACCTTCACAGTGACCCCCGCAGCACCGCTTAACGTGCAAGCACGTAAAACGCCGTTTGGGTGTGAACACCTTCAGCGTCCTGTGTTAATTACTGTTTATTTATCTTTCAAACAAGCCATTGGTCTTGCTTTGGCAGCCCATCTCTGGGACAGATCCCTGAGGGGAGGTTCGTGGATAGGTCCTGCAGACTGTAACTGTAAAGTGACACGGGGTGGGAGCGGACAGGGCCCGGAAAGAGCCGGAATCCGAGACGTGCTTTTAATTTATTTATGGCTTGTTTATACGATGCAAAGCAATGGAGGAACTTATTTCATATAATGGTTTTCATCTATCTGTTTAAAAACTGCTGACAAAAGGTAAACAGATGAGGCCTATTTAATTTTCAGAGGTAGAAAAAGTACTTGTATCTGCAAAAAAAAAACTACCATTGTACAAAACTGTAATGTAATAAAGTTTTTAAGAGACGTAAACATAAAGTGAGTACCACTAAGATAAATTTGGCATGCAGTTTAATTGCTTTGGAGAAGGTGGACACGTTATAGGATGGCTAAATGCTTAAAGCTTCCACTTAGGTGAACCATAGTGTGGAAATGGTCCCCATAAGTGGGTGAACATCACCTGGAGAGCCCAAGAAGCTTAAAGGTTCATTAAAAGATTAAGAATAAGCCTTCAAAGTTGACAGTCATGGGACAGGTTTGGGAGATAAATGTAGATCAACAGCTATAAGCAAATGCTGCTGTTGACAACAGCAAACATTAGCAGAAGTGCTAATTATCTCTGTGTAGTGCGTGGCGGCTGGTTAATGATGTGTGCTTCCAGCAGACAGAGTATCACAGCTGCTTGTGGTTCCATGGAAATTAACCAGAGTAGGTAAACAAGGAAATTTACCGAACGCAGGAACGCCATTTACAGCAAGAAAATGCTGGAGTCCAGCCCAGTGGACCGTGAGGGACCTGCTTCTTGTCCAATCATGTTTCACGAGACAAACCTCTTGTCCAGTCGCGTTTCACCGTGGCTCTTCATCATGGTGATTTTCAAGATAACATGGTATAGGGGAGTGCTTCTTTGTCTGCAGAGCCGCGAGAGGGTTACCCTGCCTGGATGTAATGGGCATCCAGGGGCATCGCGGTTCAGGACAAGCTCAAAACCCAACCGCTGAACAAGCAGCATCCGTCCCCTTAGCAGCTCTGGACACTAATGGCCAAGTTCTTCCTCTGGGTGCCCTCCGTAATGGGGGTGGAAGACGCTGGAAACTGCCCCCCCCTTACCTCTACCTCTCAGAAAAAAAACATGGGAATTTTATGGAGTGAAAAAGCATTTTTCTGTTTTTTTCTCACAGTAAACTCCATTCTGCTCCAGCCCAAGCAATCTGATTTTAAATAACTCACTGTCAAAATACAGCATGTTATTAATTCAGTAGGAGCAGGGCCTCTTGAGGAAGCTGGGACCTGCAGACTAGCTGCTCTCACACGGTGAAGCACTGAATCCAGCACTGACACCTGGTCTCAGCTCCAGCCCTGCGGTGTCCAAGTCTGTCCTGGCTGTAGTCAAATACATCCAACAGTCCAAATCAGGACCGTGTTTTTACATCTTTGGGGACCACACTATCTTCCATTTGTGCCAGATACACAGACCACCCTGTCTACAATCACTGCCTATATCTGTGGGGACCACACTGCATTTACTTTCCCCACATACACAGACCACCCTGTCTACAGTCTCTATCTATATCAATGGAGACCACACTACCTTCCTTTTGTGCTATACACACAGACCACTCTCTCCTCAGTCTCCCTACATAGCTATGTACTGCACTCATCTCATGTTTGCTGTAAATATACTTCATCCATCTACATTATTGTTGTGCAGATCTGTGTAGACCACACTGAGTGTCGTCACATATTTAATTACACTCACTACACACAGAGCTCTGAAAAGCACCCCATCCATTTAGTACGGAAGTTCGGAAGGCCTGATAGGTTTCTGTGATTTTTCATTCAGCAGAACTGTTCTCTTGAGAAGCGTGGCATGGAACACGGCTTTTAAAAGCGCCTCAAACGGCTTTTAATTAAATAGGCTCCATACGTGAAAAGGAAGCTCATAACGTTATCACTGCTTTTTCGATCATTAATCCTGGAAGAAATGCAGAAATGAAGCTTCTGGACTTAAATGCCCTTTTGGTCATTTCGTCCCGCAGTCTGACAGAGGTGCCCTTGGTCTCACGTGGCTGCTGGTCCGGGATACGCAGAGGGGTGCAGGAGATGGCAGAGGCAGTTTTCGGTGTGTGAGGCGTGGAGTTTTTTCAAAATTGACTTTCAACTCCACCCATTGATAGAGGTGGTGATCAGCAGGTTAAGTGCCACAGATAAACTGTATATGGCCTGGTTCTCTCTGTGACACGTTCACAAAGGTGCGTGAGAGTGCCCGGTGTGCGTATGGGCACAGGTGTGCATGACTCACTCAGGCAGTGGTTGTCTGTGAAAAACGATGTGAATCTGTCGCACTCCTCCTTGCTGTTCCCGCTGCTGCTGCAGTCGCACCAGGGAGACACGCTGAGATGCGACAATCGCAGGTAGTTGGGCGTCATCGCTGTACCTGGGGGGGCACAGAGAGGCATGAGGACTGGCGCATCGTGGTGAGCTAAGAGGACAATCTGAGCCCCGAGTGACGGGAGGGTCAGGAGCTGGCGGGTCTGAGATGGCATGGAGAGAGCGGCGCTGGCTTGGGTATCGGGCTGGGGGGTGCTGTGCGACTCACCGATGAGGCCGGAGTAGGACAGCAGGCAGTCTCCGTAGTTCTCCTTCAAGCAGCCGGACAGGGAACGCGGCTCCGGCTGGCAGTTGGCAAAGAAGTCAGCGAGCCGCGACCTGCAGGAGAAACGCGGACAGCGGCCATCTTCAGCTTGGCCCCAGGCGTGAGGTGTTGCCAGAAACCCCGCCGGGCGTGTCCTTGCCCTGAACTGTGGCTCCCGCCCACCCACAGAGCAGCTAATTAGACAGAGACTTCATCAGGAGGACACTGCCACTCGCCCGCCTGCCCGGCAGCTGGTACTGTCCTACCTGTACATACACACTGGTACTGTCCTACCTGTACATACACACTGGTACTGACCTACCTGTACATACACACTGGTACTGTCCTACCTGTACATACACACTGGTACTGACCTACCTGTACATACACACTG
>JAODKF010000047.1:1044691-1068347 GCA_026779585.1 Mormyrus proboscirostris
TGCTGTCTGTCAGGCTGTGAGTCTCTGTGTCAGTGATGCTGTCTATCAGGCCATGACTGCGCATCAGTGCTGCTGTCCGTCAGGCCATGAGTCCTCCAGTTGCGCCATGCATTTCATCAGAGCATGTGTGCATGTACGTTTGTTGCGTTGCTCCAGCAGTGACTGTCTGATCACCCCCATGCTGCACAGAGCATAGAGGAGTGAGTGGGGGTTGAGCTCCAGTTTATTCCTGCAGAGGACATGAGCAGGATGACTCTGAAGGTAATCTTGTGTCGATAGACTGCAGCGCCCTGTGCCTGACCCCCTGTCTGTGTTTGTCACCTGACTGACTCACTGCCTCGTTTGACTGATCCAAAGCCTTGACCAGTGACAACCAACAGTATGGAGAGTCTGCTAGAGTCTGCTGATTCACACAGCCAAGGACACGACGAACTGTCGTCTTAGTGCGATATACCAATGGGCACTGCTTCACACAGTGAATGATATGGCTAAATTACCGTTCTAGAGCAATAAACTAAATTGTGGTTAAAAATTGTGTTAAAAAATGACTGATTCACAGTGAATGACACGGCAGAACAATTGTCCTAGTGCGATAAACCAATAGGCACTGCTTCACACAGTCAAGGACATGGCCAAACTATTGTCCTAGTGCGATCAACCAATAGGCACTGCTTCACAATGTGGTGGCTTCATGAATAAGAATATAGACATGGATTTTCAGGTGTGAATCTGGTGGGTCTGTGGTTGTGGCATCATGCGAATAGCTTTATGTGTGAATCTGGTGGGTATAAGGGTGTGACTCGGGTCAGTTTGTAGGTATAACCTGCTTGTCTTGTGGGTGTGACTTGTAATGACACAGGATAAAGATGATGACTGTGAAACCTTGTCTACATCATAATGGCATGATCGTATCCTGCCTGTGGTCCATCTCCATGGTGCTTAAGCTGCTTTTGTTTCATCTTCCATGCAGAGTTGGGTCCCCAGGGGCCTCAAATCCAAACAATGGGTAAGTAGTCAGGCCCCTGATGCAGTGACGATAGACCCTATTTAGGATATTAGGGCTCTGTTTCTTCCTATAAACAGTATCAATATCTCATTGGTGTCAAATTGCACCCCCCCCTCCCCCCCAGGGTATGTCGATTATTGTAAACGTTGAGTCAGGACTGTGCTTTTGTTAAAGTGTGTGTGTGTATGTGTGTGTATGGTGTTTGTGCTGTACTTGGAAGTGCATGGGGATGTTGTATATGCGTGAGTGCATTTGTCAGCATGTTTGTGCATCTTTGTTTGTGTGTGCGTGTGTGTCTGTTTGTTTCAAAGAGTTTCCTCAGAGCCATTAACCACAGCAGAGTGACTGGTGTGAAATTCATAAAGTGCTGGGTGATACATTAGCCCTTAATCCTTGGAAAAATCGATGCTTAATAACCCCTAAGAATGTAGGTGTGCTGTTCTGCCGGGCTGCCGGTGCAGTCCCTTACCTCAAGGAGTTCACATTAGCGTCATAAAATACGAGCCTGAATTACAGCGGCCTGAGGACTGCTGCAAATCGGGGAAGGCAGAGCTGCTGAATCTTCTTGGGAATGACTGTATGGACCTAGCTGAAGCCTGCTTTTGGGGACTGAATCAGCCACGAGGACCGATCCACTCGATTAATGTCCCGAGTCCCCAGTCAATTTCCTACTCTGCCTCCTGGGAGTGACATCACTCTGGACACAGACTCCTTTTTGCACGCTGAACTTCATGGAAGGGGGAAATACAGAACTCCAGATTTTCAGTTAAGGTCAGCACCCCGGCTCGCGGGTTAAGGTCAGGAGCCCAGCTCCCTCTGGGATTAAGCATTTACAATATCCAGTGTTGCACTGTGGCCTGTATTCCACAAAAGGCCTTGTGGCCACTGCTGTAGATAAGTTCGATTGTCCGATGTGGCAAGTGGTGGGAGCCTCCCATCCTCTGCAGAGCCACTGGAGTCTCTGCTTTAATAACACACATAACTTCCACCAGGCAGAAAACATACTCCATCCCCCTGCCACCCCAAATGGCTCCCTGAAAAATCAATGGCCAATTTTGCTTTGGGAATCTCTTTGAAAGAGTGTGTGTCTGTGTGTGTGTGGGTTTGTAAGGTCAGGAATCCTGTCTGTTTGTCTGTCTGTGTCTATGCAGTGTTTGTTTTCCTGTACAAGTGTTTATATATATACACACAGTGTTTGTTATCTTGTATTTGTGTTTGTTTGTCTGCGGTGTTTGTTTTCCTGTATACATGTTTGTTTGTCTAACCAGTGTTGACTGGTAGTGCTTTGCCTTTGTGTGTGATATGCAATACGCAGACCTGAGAAAATATTGATTATCAATCAATCCAGTGTGAATTTGTAGATTTGTTTCATGACAGACTTAGCATTAATGTGTTTGTTGGAATGGCCAAACTTTCAGTACACTATTACCATGCTATAATCATTATACTGTTAACAGGGACATAAGAACCAATTTCACAAATCCAACAGGATCTGCTTCCAATGCCAGAAATATCAGCTTCACAAACAGTCGACCCGCTTCACACGGTAACAGCTTCACAAACACAGCTGACCCGCTTCACATAGTAACAGGTTCACAAACAGTGTTGACCCGCTTCACACGGTAATAGCTTCACAAACACAGCTGACCCGCTTCACATAGTAACAGGTTCACAAACAGTGTCGACCCGCTTCACATGGTAACAGCTTCACAAACACAGCTGACCCGCTTCACAAAGTAACAGCTTCACAAACACAGTCGACCCACTTCACACGGTAACAGCTTCACAAACACAGCTGACCCAATTCACACAGTAACAGCTTCACAAACACAGCTGACTCACTTCACACAGTAACTGCTTATTATAGCTGAAATCTGAAACTATTTTTTAAAAGAAAGTATATGTAAAACAAGTAAAAAAACTGTACATCTTCCATTTGAACAAAAGAAATTAAGAGCAGGATATTTAAAAAAGAAGTAGTCTATCTTTTGATAATAATCAAAATGTCGCTATAGAACTAAATATACTTTATTAATCTAATAAAACTTGTCAGTGAAACTATTCTTATCGAGGTAAATATGTGGTTATAATCCATAAAACATAAAAAAAAACACTTGAGATAAATATATATTGATGCTGTGATAAAAAAATATTGGTTATACTATCAAACTAAATGTGGCTGATTTTTAAACAATAAATTACAAAACGATTCTTTAAAACATGTTTTTAAAAAATTGTTGCAAATGCTTGCAGATTTTTTTTTCTGATCCGTGGATTTGGAATAAAATAAATATGACTGCAACAAACGCAAAGAATGCCAAACTTCATATTTCAGTTCAGTGTGAACCAAAGTATACCAAAATACCATGTTGCTAGACAGCAGCATTTTCACTTCATGAAAATAAAAACTAATATTTGAAATATTTAGGTAATAATGCTGATCCAAAAACTGGAAATAGACGACCGGAGTGAATTTTGAAATCAATCTCACAATGAAAGCTTAAAATTGACAAAGAAAACAGTGAGAGGAATCATTAACACCAGTCATCGCTAAACAATAAAGTGACCACTGTAGTTTACTTCTGCTGTAGACAAAATGGTTTGCCATTAAATGGCAAGATGAATGGACCGTGAACTGCCAGAAAACGGATGTCCGAATACAGGGCCTGTATCCTTCAAAGGACATAGTGTACAATGACGCAGCCTTTGTAAGCTGTGTTCTTCAAAGGTCGAAAAGAAGGCATTGTGAAATGGGATGGTCCGGCCTACAGATAATTTCCTATTTGCATCCCCAGCCATTCCCATCTTTACCTTTGAGTCTCTCCGATCGCCTAGCCGGGACACACCTGCCTTATCTTTACGCAAAGAATCTTGGGATGGATCTTGGGACGGAACTTTCGCGACTCAGCAAAAGAGGGACGTATTTCTATACTGTATTTGTAGGAGCCGTTGAAATAGCACAGCCTTGTTGCCCCACTGTGACGCATTCAGTGTTCAAATGCAGGCTTTGAAGGATGCCCCTGAATTTGGACACAGCCAATATGATGCAGTGCAGGCATGCATGAAAATGCATGCGCAGGTGTGAGGTACAAATTGGGCAGGTAGCACTGATCGAGTAGGGACATGCTTAAAGGGATTTCATAAAACAGCACCAGCTGCTGAGTCTGACAGGCAGTTGAGTGTAAGACTGTGATTCTCAACCTTTTTTGCACCATGACCCAATTTTTACCATGCCAGCTCAGTCCCCACCCTGAATCAAGTATAAATTTACATTAACGCTATGATCAAGCACACACTGCACTCTGCAATTTATGGCAATCAATGCCTATCGCACAAATTTGATTGTATGTACCATTGAATTTTTAATTAAGCATCTGTGGTTTGGCTTCTTGGATTAGTTGTTACAACTAATGTTCACTAGTTCACTAGTTTTGCACTAAACAGCTGCTGACCTAAGACCCATTTCTATAACTTGATTCTAGCATTGGGGCTGGGAAATCTGATTGTGGTTCAGCATAGTACCTTGCTGATTTTAAAATGCTTACATTTTCAACTCTGCCTTGCGACCCTCTCAGAACTTATCGTCACCCAAAATCACTGGTATATAAGACGTGCAAATGTACAGGGTATGAGAACCATCAATTGTGATACTGTGCTGCACGATGAAACTAGTATACAGTACCGCTGCTGCATCACTACTTACTCCACATCGTAACAGCTTCACAAACACCGCTGACCCGCTTCCTACAGTAACAGCTTCACAAACACAGTTGACCCACCTCACACAGAAAGTTTCACAAACAAAGCTGACCTGCCTTACACAATAACAGTTTCACAATCACAGTCTCCCCCCCCCCTCCACCATGCTCTCTGAAATGGCGCAACTCTACCTGTAAGTGCACAGAAATCAGTCCGCGTCGTTGCATGAACCTCTGCTGACAGTAATTGGCCCATCTAGTTTGGAGCCGAGCTGCCGTTGTCACAATGACGGGCCCTGGTGTGCGCCAGGCAGACAGGGGTGCGCGGCCCTGACTCCATGTGGCCCCACTGGGTCGCACTGATTTCTTAGCATGTACAGCCCGGGGCTCTGTAATCTCAATGCTCGCTATCCCTGCTCCTAATCCTCCATGCAGCCTCATCCACATTGGACGTTTGTGGGCTTCAAAATGCAGTTCATCTGAACCAATCTACATCATACACAAACTACACATATCAAAAGCATTTAGCCGCTCCAGCTGGTGAACAGCTCAATAGCCAGCAGTTTGTAACACCTTCAGTAACGTATAAACCAGGATACACATTTTAAATAAAAGGCAAACTGCATTACAACAATTAAAAACTATATGTGTTCATCTAACAGATGTTCATCACGCATGCTGTAACAGAATCTAGCCAAAGAGCGAGCGTGTGCGCACTACTGCGTAGTCATCAGTGTTCTGGGAGAAGCACGGCTTCGAAATCATTAAAAACAGAAGCTGATTGCTTTTCTAATATCACGTACATGTAGAGCCTCTGGTTGTGTGAGGAAACGAGGAAGTCTATTTAATTTCCACACAAAATATTAAGCCAAGGCATAATCGAAACAAAGAGCTTAATTCAAGATATAAAAAGAAAAAACACTGAATTTCCGGACGGCGCCTCCGTCTGAACGAGTGAGACAATGCAAACAATCTTCTTATGAGAGGCAAACGAGAGATTTTGTCCATCACCGCTGTTCTGCGTCTTTGTTCAGGACTTCAAAGAAGTAAATGTTAAGGATGTGGCGGGTTTAGCGGTGAGCATTTCACGGGGCGCATTCGCAGGCATCATTTCATCTTGCCGTGCCTTTTATATTAACTTACACGATGACAAACAGTTTTCTTGGGGGCATTTCAGTTTTTAATTAATGTGAGAGCCCATTTCCCAGAAGGCACCGGGCTGGTGCGCGCCTGGCATCGGCTCTGCAAGGGGGAAGCAGACACCGCGCAGAACTTTCTATCCTGACAGGATTAACCCAAAACACGTCCGTGACCAATGAATCTGATGGAGCTTCATGAACGTGAATGAATGTAAAACCTGACGGAAATCCTGAAGTGTGGTCGATCATCAAGAACACGACTTTGGAACGTGAGGAGGCTGCAGCAAGAGCGGAAGGCCAGCGCTGCAGGCGATTGCCGACCTCATCGGTGTGGATGCACAGAGAGCCCATTTCATCGGACATCGGCACAACTGTGGCAACTGTGCCCAAGGACGCAAGCGGGTATGCCCCCAAATATGCAGCCAAAATTACCCCCTAAATCGCACTGTTTTCAGGGGGTAAAATCATCCCTCAAAAATGTCTAATTAAAATAATCACATTCAAAAATCATGCACTTGGCTACACTCTCCAGCTATTTTTAGCTTTCTCATTAAAAAACACAGCCCTGTAAAAAAAAGCAGTGAAAGGGGAGTGAAGGTATTCAAAATATCTAATTATCACATGTAAAGAGTTCAAGGTCCAATTAAAAAACTTAAACTAGCCATTTTCACAGCCTTCGCATAGCGAGTTAAACCGAAAGTGGCGAGGTCTTCCCCAGGGTACAGTGGGGAGAGTCCCCCCTGCACAGGAGCAGAGAGGGTGCCGCTTCAATTTCCCGCCCACTTAAGGAAGCGGATGTCTCACTCCGGAGCAGGATGGCTTGTCCCTTAACGGTTTCTGGTTCGGTCCTGGGAATGGCTCTGGGACTCTACCTGATCTGCTCCAGCTCACTATATGAACAGCAGAGAACACATGCATGGTGCCTTGCAAGTCCTGGATGATTCTAGAACAAATCTGCTATTAATTCAAGTGATCTGAGTCACAATAATTGGGGGCCACTCAGCATTGACGGTCGAGGATCCTGCTGTGCGTGTGGGTATCCTGGTGCTTGTGCGGCATTCTGATCCTTCTGCACTAGAGCAGCAGCGGCTGTGGTGGCCAATGACCATGACCGGTGAGGCTCCGTCCTTGAGGACTCGGTCATCAGAACTGGGCACGTCCGCCTCTCACGAAAGAGCGGTAAAGAACACATACGGCTGTGCACGGAAGCAGGGCAGTAGATGTGGAAATTTTGACAAATAACCAACTTATTTTTTGTTTCATATCACCAATAACCAGCTAACCTGAGCCCCACAGATAGATGGCTAATGGTGCAGTGCAGTCTTCATTATGTCAGTAGTTGTGTCCTTAGAGCTGGTGCTGATAATGTTGAATATTAATAAAGTTTAAATATCAAGCAGGACTGACACATCAGACCGATGCCAATGTCCTGATTTTCACCGGATGTTGTCCGGTACCGATATGTTTACCGATATATCGTGCTTCTGGAGGAGACATCGCTCCAGGCAGGGGTGGGGTGAGCGTGGAGACCATGACAGGGAGAGGGCTGCCCACGAGACTGCAGGGCCTCTTAGCCACCCCCACACCCCTGCCCCCCAGCATGTATAGCATATGCTGTGGGAGCACAAAGTCGTCTTGTACCCCAATGGGGGTGCGGTGGGCTGTGGCCCATAGTATTGTAGAGCGTAAGCCCAGCAGGGGACAGCGGGGGGTGGGGGGGGCCTTTGACAACATGCAAAGGCTTCCGAAAGACTGCAATGCCCATAAAGATAATAATTAGTGCCGCATGTGACCATTAATGTTTGGTGGGGGGGGGACTGACAGGCATTTGTAAGCAACCACAGTGCACTGCATGATTCACTGACACTGTTCCCTGCTCCCTGTGTCACCCAAGATCCTCAGGGGGTGGACCGGCATCGTCAAGCAAAGCCCGAGTGTTGGAGAGGTGCTAGTCGACCCAGACTCACTGCGGTCCAGTTGAACTTCAGAGACGTTGCTGTCCCGGTCAGGTTGGACACGCTACGGTCCCAGTTGAGCCCTAGGAACGTTGCGGTCCTGGTTGGGTTGGACATCTGTTGTGGTCCCAGCTTTATTAGGTACACCTGTTCAACTGCTCATTGAAGTACATTCTGTATCTAATCAGCCAATCATATGTCAGCAGCACAATGTATAAACTCGTGCAAATGCAGGTGAGGAGCTTTAGTTAATGTTCACATCAAATATCAGAATGGGGAAGAAAGGGGATTTGAATGTGGCACGGTTATTGGTGCCAGAAAGGCTGGTATGAGTATTTCAGAAACTGCTGATCTGCTGGGATTTTCAAACACAGCCATCTCTGGGGTTTACAGAGAACGGGCCGAATAAGAAAAATCATCCAGTGAAAATGCCCTATTGATGGCGGAGCTGAGAGAAGAATGGCCAGACTGGTTTAAGCTGATAGAAAGGCAACAGTAACTCATAACCACTTGCTACAACCAAGGTATGCTGAAGAGCTTCTCTAAACACAGAACTCGTGAAACCTTGAAGCAGGTGGGCTACAGGAGCAGAAGGCCACACTGGGTCCTGTCAGCTAAGAACAGGAAACTGAGGCTTCAGTGGACATGGACTCACCCAAACTGGACCATGGAAGACTGGAAAAATGTTACCTGGTCAAACAAGTCTCCATTTCTACTGTGCCATTCAGATTGTAGGGTCAGAATTTGGTGTGGACAACGTGAAAGCATGGACCCATCCTGCCTTCTATCAAAGATTCTGGCTAGTGGTGGTGGTGTGATTGTGCGGAGGTTAATTTCTTGGCACAGTTTGGATGCCAGATTGAGCATTGCTTAAATGCCACAGCATACATAAGTGCTACTGCTGACCATGTCCATGAGCACAGTGTACCCAGCTTCTAATGGCGACTCCCAGCAGGATAACGCACCATGTGACAAAGCTCATTTCTCAGACTGGTTTCTTGAACATAAAAATGAGGTCGTCGTACTCAAATGGCCTCCACAGTCAGCAGATCTCAATCCAATAGAGCACCTATGGGATGTGGTGGAATGGAAGATTTGTGTCATTAAGGTGCGACTGACAAATCTGCAGCGACTGCATGATGCTGTCATGTCAACGTGGACCAAAGTCTCTGAGGAGCACCGTACTGAATCTATGTCACAAAGATTTAAGGTAGTTCTGAAGGCGGACCAACCCAGTACTAGCAAGGTGTAGCTAAAAACCAGTGACCAGTGGGGAAAGCAGTTTCATTAGGTTATTAAAACAGTGTGGTCAAAACTAAATGCAAATTCAGTGTTTTCTTCCTTGTTTGGAAATATACAGCTATAACCGTTCAGTTCAGACATTTCCATCACTGCAAACAGAACTCTCAAAAATACAAAATAAATAAATAAAAAATACAAAAAAATACAAAAATAAATTCTGCATATATTTGTGTTGCTGGAGATCGATAATGCAGCCTCCTCATAAACCCATTTACTCCACTATGTCTACAAACACATTGTTCTTTTTGATCAGTTTATGACATCGCTCTTAAACCGGAAGGGTGCATGCTTATTAACAAAAAACTGAAATTAGAATCTAAAACCTATTTGGCAAATGGCTCTAAAAGCAGAGACTGACAACCATTGAAAGTGCACTTAATAACTGAAAAGCTCCTCACTTTAAGGTATTACTCTTCAACAAAATAAAACAAATATAGCAAATTGTATTTTTAACCTGTGAACTGTTTGTCAAGGTTTTAAAATTAAATTAAACAAGTCACAGCAGTTCCTCCCTTTTCCCCTCCATCAGCTTCTCTGCGAGACACTAACTCAATGGTCTGATTTTAGCTGTGGATTCTGGAAGTCTATGTAACGTCATGACAGAAGCTCTCGCTTTGTTTACAGCCAGGGAGGAATACTATTAGTTTCTATTAAAAATCTTTAATAGATGCCTAATTTTAACACACAATAAAAGTCTATCGATATAAAAAGTATTGTGTCATCCTGTATCATGTTTTGAAAACATATTGATATACTGTAAAAATTAGATGTACTGGCCATTTCTAGTAGCTGTGCTCCCGGTCAACTGCAGACTGGACAGTGCCAAGAATCCACCTCTGTCACCAATGTTTCCTTGCAAGCAGATGGATACAGTTTGGGCGTGGGAGACAGGGGAGGCACAGGAGTCATAGCAGGCAAGGAGAGTGGAGAAGTGGGAGACAAGAGGGGCAGGAAAAGTGGGAGGGACAGGAAGAACAGGAGATAAGGGAGGAACAGGAGGCTTAGGGGGAGCCGGATGAGGCACAAGAAGCTTGGAGGGAAAGGGAAGATATGCAGGAGGCTTATGGGAATGGGAGGAGGTATGAAAGGCTCAAGGGAAGTGGGAGAGGATATGGAAGGCTCAGGGGGAGTGGGCAGAGGCAAAGGAGGCCTCAGGGGAGTGGGAGAGGATGCGGAAGGCTCAGGGGAACAGGGAGGAACAGGAGCCTTGGGGGAGCAGTCAGAGGTACAGGATGCTCAGGGGAGTAGGAGAGGATGTGGAAGGCTCAGGGGGAGTGGGGGGAGGCACAGGAAGCTCAGGGGGAATGGGCAGAGGCACAGGAGACTCGGGGGAGTGGGAGAGGGTGCAGGAGGCACCGGGGGAGTGGGATGAGGTACAGGAACCTTGGGGGAGTGGAGAGAGCCACAGGAGACTCAGGGAAGTGGGAAGTGCACATGAGGCTCAGGTGAAGCAGGAGGAGGCATGGGAGGTTGAGAGGGAGCAGAAGGACATCTCATACCAGCTGTCAAGCAGGGTGGTGGAGAGGCAATGATTTGGGCTTGCTGGGCAGTCAGAGGCTCAGGGGAGTGGACAAAGTCACAGGAGGCTCTGGTGAAGCAGGAGGAGGCATGGGAGGTTCAGGGGGAGAGGAAGGAGGCATGGGAGGTTCAAGGGGAGTGGGAGGAGGAACAGGAAGCTTGGGGGAGTAGGCAAAGGCAAAGGAGGCTCAGGGGAGTGGGACAAGATGGAGGAGTGAGAGGAGGCACAGGAGGCTCAGGTGAAGCATGGAAGGTTCAGGGGAACAGAAAGAGGCACAGAAGGCTCGGGGGGAGTGGGAGGAGGAACAGGAGGCTCATGGGGAGTGGGAGGAGGCAGAGGAAGTTCAGGGGGAATGGGCAGAGGCACAGAAGATTTGTGGGAGTGGGAGAGGATGCAGGAGGCTCCGGGGGAGTTGCAGGAGGCACGGGAGGCTCAGGGGGAACGGGCAGAGGCACAAGAGCTTGGGAGAGTCGGAGAGGATGCAAGAGGCTCAGGGGGAGTGGGAGGAGGAACAGAAGAGTGGGCATAGGCACAGGAGGACTCAGGGGAGTGGGAGAGGAGGCGGGAGGCTCAGGGGGAGTGAGAGGAGGCACAGGAACCTCAGCGGGAATGGGCAGAGGCACAGGAGGCTTGGAGGAGTGGGAGAGGATGCAGGAGGCTCGGGTGAAGCAGGAGGAAGCACGGGAGGTTCAGGGGGAGCAAAAGGAGGCACAGGAGGGTCAGGGGGAGTTGGAGGAGGTACAGGAGGCTTGGGGGAGCAGTCAGAGGCACAGCAGGCTCAGGAGAGTGGGAGAAGATGTGGGAGGCTCAGGAGGAGTGGGAGGAGGCACAGAAGGCTCAGGGGGAGCGGGCAGAGGCGCAGGAGGTGCCGGGAGTGGGAGAGGATGCTGGAGAAGACACAAGAGGCTCAGGGGGAGCGGGAGGAGGCATGGGGGTTCTGGGGGAGCAGAAAGAGGCACAGGAGGCTTGGGAGATATACGGGGTACTGGCGGTTCCATGATGCGTCAAGGAGGCTCTCTAACAAGCCACTGTGAAGGCTGCTGCTGCCACAGGCACATTTGATGTGACACCACAAACAAGCAAAGCAATTCTCACAAGATCATAGAGCAGCTCACATTAGGAGCCTCTCCCGCCCTAACATCACAAGGCTGTGACAGTTTACACAAAGGAGAAAAACAAAGCGCAATTCTGGATTTGTGTGACGCTGATTTGCAGAGTCCATGCTAGGCTAACCATTACAGTGCCCTGATTATGAGCTGAACATGCCCCGTTCACACCCTATTCATGTGCCCCTCACATGTCCCACTCATGTTTCAGCTTCTCTGACTTTATTTGCCAAACCAGAGGACTAGTGTTAAGGAAATGCATTCTTAATGTGCCGGATCGGCTGATGCAGAATGTGAATACATCTAAGTGGCCTAAATTTTATTCTTTTTTTCCCAGTGAGTTCTGATCTGGGACACTGGAAAATAATTTGATGGAAATTCGAAAGTCCATTTGAATTTCAGAGGAGCGGGGTTGCCAGTTATTTACGGATCAGTGCGTCACTGGATATTCTGAAGTGGCGAGGAACGGCCCTGTAAATTATAACAAACACGGACAGAGAAAACGCCAAAATCCCCAACATCTGCTACACAGCTTCTGCTCTGTAGTACAGCTTTTGGAGAGACAGGGTGGCGCTGTCGACACGTAGAATGAAACTGGGCGTATGGGACTGACCAACAGTGCTGAGCCAGTCACCCAGATCCACCAATTATCCCAGCTCAGTGTTTAATATTAAGGGACTGTGTTCAAAGACTGTGTGTTTGTGTGTGTTGGAGATCAATTGTAATTATGTATAGAGTTATTGACAGTCTGACACTGCATAATTCTGGCTGTGTGTGTGTATGTGTGAGGAAGGAAGAGTGATTGGCTGTGTATCTTGGTGTGATTTACTTGTGGTTAAAGTTAGGGCTGGGTGGGGGATAAGGTTGTCCTTGTTGGATTAGAGTTATGCCCATAGAAATGAATGGACGGTCCCCATAAGGATATGAATACAAATGTGTGTATTCATTCAGCAGAGACCCGCTGTCCTCACCGGACCCCTCCCACACGGCTGTCCATCCCGGGCCCACTCTCCTCACCAGACACCCTGTCCCAGTGAGCTGTCCCTTAGTGTGGATGTCCTGCAGAGTGGCAGTAGCGGTGGCGGGCTGGTGCAAAGCTGAGCCCTGCTGTGTGCTGTAAGCTGTGAGCCCCGTCACGTCCTGCCTCCCAGCATGGCAGCGCAGCACAGCTCCGGCCCACATCGATCGCCATGTCTGCGCTAATAGGGCCGCTCTGCTCGTGCTGAAATGCTTCAACGATGTGCCTGACTGGTGCTGGCACTGGCGCCCCCCCCGGGCCGATTCCCCACTGTGCGCCGCGCTCTAATTGCACACTGCAGCACAGAAATATCAATCGCCTATTAAAGAACAACAGAGCAGTTTGGGATGATTGTTAATCTCATTCTTCAAAGTAATCTGGGAGGACAGCAATATTTTTCTCTTGTTAGGATATCTTGAGCTGTACTTAATCTTTCCAGCTCAGAAAAAAAACCTGAAACAAACCTGATATTGGTACTAGCCTGAGACTGAGAGAGTGACCCTGTGTGGCCCCCCGTTGCCCTGTGTGGGCCCCTCATGCTTAAAATCCAGACACAACTACAGGCACATGTCTATGGACCTACAAACAGAAGTACTGACGCACAAGGAGGCATGACTGGGTACAAATAAAAACAAACATGCTGACGGAGATAAACTGTTCTCAAAAGTAGTCACTGTTTGGTGTTCATTACTACTTCTTAACATCCTGCACAGTAGACTATATGAACAAAACTGAGCTGTGCAAAGGTACAAGATTCCATTAAACAAACGGACCACAGCTATGCTAAGCTACGTGACCCCATTATACAAACAGACCTGAGCTATGCTACGAAACTCCATTATACAAACAGACCTGGGCTATGCTACGAGTCTGCATTATACAAAAAACATGAGCTATGCTAAGCTAGGAGACCATTATACTAACAGACCTCAGCTACGCTAAGCTAGGAGACCATTATACTAACAGGCCTGAGCTATGCTAAAAAATAAGATTCCATTATTCCAGTCTCATTTTCCTGCTAAATCTGTACAACATTCTGCCCCTGTACTTTCCTCAAGTCATCTTTACTGTTACTTTATTGCCCTTTGATAGTGATTCCTTTTTATACAGTGTGTTGAAACATGGTCAAACATTTCAGGCTGAAAGGTGATGCTGATGGTTCCAAATAGATCCTAATCTTGGCACAGGGCACAACACCTTTAGGGCTTTCCAATCCCTACATCAAGCCATGCAAAACACCCCACCAAACAGTGATGAGCAGAGTCCAGTGCTGTTTTAATGGAAATGACAGTGCCACCTACTGGGACACTCTATTTATTGCGACTTTGTAAGGTCACCCCGGGTCTACTCCCCGTTCGTCAACTAACTGTGTTAAGCAGAGTCAATGTACACTTAGCCCCTCAATGACCAAGTGTCCCTGTGACACGGAACCACATACAAGCACCCCCCGCTTCCCCCCCCCCCCCCTACCTGAGATGATGGGAGCCAGGCGAAAAATATCAGAGAGGCGGCTGTTCATGGGCTCGTATGGGGAATCCTCCAAGAAGTCGTTTCCTAAGCAGGAAGACACCAGAGTGAGCAGGGACACAACTGCGCTGGGGTGTGTGCATGTCTGGGTGGTGTATATGGAGAGTGTACTGTATGTGTGTGTAGTGTGTGTGGAGAGTGTGCTGTGTATATGGTGTGTGTGTGTGTGTGTATGGAGAGTATATTGTATGTGTGTGTATGAAGAGTGTACTGTATGTGTGTGTGTGTATGGAGAGTGTGCTGTGTATATGGTGTGTATGGAGAGTGCACTGTATGTGTGTGTAGTGTGTATGGAGAGTGTGCTGTGTGGAGAGTGTGCTGTGTATATGGTGTGTATGGAGAGTGCACTGTATGTGTGTGTGTAGAGTGTATGGAGAGTGTGCTGTGTGGAGAGTGCACTGTATGTATGTGTGTGTATGGAGAGTGCACTGTATGTATGTGTGTGTGTAAGGAGAGTGCACTGTATGTATGTGTGTGTATGGAGAGTGTACTATATTTGCGTGTGTGTATGGAAAGTGTACTGTATGTGTGTGTGTATGGAGAGTGTACTGTATTTGCGTGCGTGTATGGAGAGTGCACTGTATGTATGTGTGTGTGTATGGAGAGTGTACTGTATTTGCGTGCGTGTATGGAGAGTTTACTGTATGTGTGTGTGTATGAAGAGTGGATTGTATGTGCATGTGTGTATGGACAATGTGGTGTGTGGAGAGTCTGCTTTGTGTAGGAGGAGGTGTAGAAAGTGTTCTGTGTGTGCGGATGCGTGCGGAAAGTGCACTGTGTGTGTAGAGTGTGCTTTGTGTGGAGGGGAGTGTGGAGACTGCTGTGTGTGGGGGGTTTGTGTGGAGAGTGTGCTGTGTGTGGGGGGCTGTGTAGAGACTGTTGTGCATGTGCAGTGTGGAGTGTGTGGGGAGGTATGGAGAGTGTGCAGTGTATGCATGTGTGGGGTGTGTGTGGAGAGTGTGATGTGTGTATGTTTGTAGGATGTGTGGAGTTTGTGCAGTGTATGCATGTGCATAGTGTGTGTGTGGTGAGTGTGATATGTGTATGTTTCTGGGATGGAGAGAATGCTGTGTGTGGGGTGTGTGTGTGGAGAGTGTGCTGTGTGTGCATGTGTGGGGGTGTGATGAGTGTGTATATACCCAATATGATATGCTTTCACGGGGCTCAAAACATCTAGTGGCACCTCTGGGTGTTGTGTGTGTGGTTGCAGAGTGAGCTGTATGTTGGAATAATAATGCTTACATAGAATACATAAATTGTGTGCAGTGTATGCTGTGTTTGAGATTAGAGTGTGTGTGTGCAGTGTATACTGTGCGTGACGTTGGAGTGTGTGTGCAGTGTATGCCGTGTTTGTGGTTGGAGTGCGTATGCAGTGTATGCCATGGGAGTGATTGGAGAGTATGTGCAGTGTATGCTGTGTGTGCAGTTAGAGTGTGTGAGCAGTGTATGCCATGTGCGTGGTTGGAGTGTGTGTGCAGCGTATGCTGTCTGGCTGATCCTTGTAAATATTTTTTCAAAAATCACACCACATGAAGAATAAACTTAAAATATACTTTAGAAAATGAATTCCACCATATTTTTACAATATAGACTAACGAAATTTGCCACAATTTTACATCTATCAAACATATTCAAAAACAAACTAAAACCGCCGTATTTGAATTCTTTCCCATATTTATTTATGTCTTGTACGCTGCCATTTAAAATGCGTTTTCCTACCGGGCTTCGTCCCCGTCTCTGTATATCTGAGCGCTGGTTACCCTGTTGACACAGACTATAAAACCGAGCTGCATAAATCATTTCCACTAGCTATGAAAGCAAATAAAAACCAGATTATTTCTAATTGAAATCCTTCATTTTAAGGCCCTTGTACGATTATTTATAGCATATATTTTACGTCCAGGAAACAAACCGCAACGTGTTCTTCCCGTTTTTAGTCTACTTATTTTGCCATTTTTATTGATCAATATAAGTGTAAATCGGCTCTGTTCTTTAAAAGTAAATATATTTATTTAATACACAATTCCTTGGTGCTATTTTAGATTACTTATTCAGACTAATTCTTTAGAATGTAGGCCTCTATAAAGAGAGGCCCAAATCATACAATTTTGAAATACAGATGTTACATTAATCTTAACTGCCTTTGAAATAAGAATCGCAAAAAAAAACAAAAAAAAAAAAAAAAAAAAACGGCAGCTGGCTTGTGTGGGGATGTTAAAGCTACTTCGCACATGCAATTCGCATTTTTGTAGCGGTGCTGTCCATATATCTGTGATTCGGGGTAAACTTACTGTCCTTTAGCAGGTGACAGCCCTAAATGACGGACGTTAATTAAATAGAAGAATGTTTTTACGGGTCTTATAAGTCTCTCGGCCGTGAACCGTAATGTTATCTCTGAACGTATAATTCACGCATAAGCTGCTGATAACGGTCTCGCCGCGCGCACGGACGACCCCCGCACGACGCTATTAAAGCTGAATAGGTAATTATCCGTAAGTCCACGGCGAAGCGCTATCCCTGTCACTGTTTAAACGACACTTTAACATTCCCCGTCGCAAAGGCGAATATTAAAATGACTTATGCCGCTTGTGATACATGTATCAGGCACAGCAGCTGGGAAATAGTCCAGACTCCTACCCTGTAAACTCTGATAGAAGCCCCAATAAATGCGCAAGCAGTTCTTCTCCTTCTTCATGCCTCTTTTGCACCTGCAGTTGTACAGGGGGCTTTGCTTGAGGGCCTCCATGGCGCTGCGACACTCGTCCTGCGCCTCCAGTCCCGGTACCACGCTGAAGTTGCCCTCCTTCCCAGCGACGCACTGCCTCATTGTCCGATACTTGGAGCTGCACGCCGGCTCCCTCAAGCACAGATCGCTGGCTCTGACACAGTCCAGCCGGTTCGACCGGGAGAAGACGCTTTCCTCCGCAGATAGCAATACTTCTGAGGATAAAAAAAATTGCGATTTTAACGATTGAGTGCGACATTGCGTAATAGCAAAACATCCGCATTTGTTACTTTTTGTATTATGTTTAAATTATGGTAATAAAGAATAAATTGCTGGATTATTAGTCAGTTCAACACATAAAAGAAAGCATGAACTGAAAAAAAAAATCCGTTTTGAAAATTACGCATTTCACAGAGTTTTAAATGACAGGTTAAAATAAGTTAAAAACTGCTTTTGTAGAATCTGTAGGCTATTTCTTACGCATGAAAACAGCTTTTGTTAAGTAAAGAGAGCGCCTAACTGCGTTTGTCATATTTACTTTGAAATATTTCTCAAGATTAATCGGTTTAATGAAAATCCCGGATTTGAAGATTGTAAATAACAGTTCTCTTGTTGTTTTCATATGCCCCTTTAACATCTGAACCGATCATTAACATAAATATCGTTTTATTAACCAATTTTAGTTTTTATTTCTACGTATATTTTCTCCCCTCGTTAATTCAAATATTAACTTGGTCTACCTTCATGCATTTTTCTACTTACCCAACACAGGCAACAAGATGGATAAAGTTAGGAAGATCATCGCGTTATTGTCCGTGGATTATCAAGACGTTGCAGGCTAGTTTTTAAAAGATTTTGCGCAAGTTAAAATTTCGATTCCCCTGATAAATCCACTCGATTCGGAGTCAGATCCATGGAGGCAGCGCGAATAGACAGACAGCACCGCATATACATCCAGTAGATTCCTAAAGGATTTCTTCCTCTCCTAAATGTTGCCCAGTTTGAAAACAGCCACACAAAACAGCAGTCCGATGTGCACTACGAGAACATGCGGGATGAGGAGGAGAAGGCAGTCAGCAGAGGAAGAGGCGTGTGAGACTGATGCGTCCGCTCCCTCACGCAGTCCCCCCACCAAGGAGCCGGGCAGCGCACATTGACTACGCGCACCGAGCGTCCCTAGCGCGATCATTACATTTCCAAATAGTACATAATAGGCAGTGCACTCTTATGCGCATTAAAACAGTGTGCTGCCTTTGGCGCTAGGGGTTCAGGCGGGATGCTGGGCTGCTTTGGCCGGTGTCTGCGGCGTTAAACTGGGAGAGGTGCGTACATCGGACGCACGATTCTTAGGTAGGACAAGGCAACACACAGGATCTTTTAAACTCTGTATAACGCATCACATAAATGTCAGTTTTACAGCCCGAGTGAAACCTCTCAAATGAACCGACTTAGGTTTAGTAAATTCCAATCTAAGTAACTTTCCCATTTATACAGAAAATCTGATAAACCCTAAATCCAGTAATTAACACTTGTTTTGAAAACTGCTCTCTACTATACTGCGTGATTTGGGTACATGGGTTTCCCAACCATGTACAAAACAAATCCTTCGCGCCTCTCCGACAGGCCAAACACCATATTCGCCTTCCTAATGATTTCTACAAATAAACCGAATATTTCCTTCTTTGACAAATGGCAGATAACCACGTACTGGCCGTCGGATAAAAAACGAGTAGCGTATCTAGAAAAATGTCCACTTGCTTGCTATGTAGATTTTTCTCAGCAAAAGTAGCATTATAATTTAGTGAATGTTATATTCTCCTACAAACTGCCTTTCAAATCCCGCGCAGTTGAAACGGACAAACACAAAATACACTGGTGCGCAGCAGACAAGCCTGAATGAAGTTATTTAAAATTAATAGACTTGGTTTAATTCGCATGGTAATTAATAGTGATGATGCCAGGGTAAACTCCTGCACAGAGTAGAATATCTTTATTGTCATTGTACATGTACTAAATACAATGTGTGCAGACTAGCCACCAATGCCACATATTACAAAATAAAAATAGTGCAGCTTGGTGACAGTCTGTCTAGCAAATGGCGAGAGATGGATTTGAAGAGGATGCTTGTCAGGCAGCAGTCCTCACCTCTTACCCTCCGGGTCACGTCGGTACAGACTCTAAGCCCGGGTAATACGAGCCGCGCGCCCGTGCGCCGCCTATTCACGGAGAAATATGATCAGCGACCGCCGCCTATCGACCGATAGGGGAACTTTTTTCCGCAGCATCTGCGGGCAGTGTAGGATTTATTATAGGCACTAACAACACATGCTAAAAATTTAACCTCAATATAAGGGCTCCACTCGTAGTCGATTGGATATAAGCTTATAATCTTTATATATCAATTAAACATAGATTGCGTGTGTTCCTAAACAGAACGTACGCAGTCTTTACATGCCACCCTTTACAACTTTTTGAAATATTACGGACGTATTTTGCAAATCATTGAACGTCTCTTGGTATGATATGTGTACAGGGAGTCTCTCTCGCCGAAGCACTGGTAATTAAGGGCAAGCACGATCGCGGTGATGAATTAAACGTCATGCACATGAGCGAAATGCAGTGCCTGGCAACTGAAACTGCGTGTTTCTGTCATGTCCGCTTGTTTCAGAAGATCTTGTTTTGTAGATGGTTTTTCTCAGAGGTGAAGACGATGAATGAACTGCAACATTGTAGAAATTATATCATGTTTCAACATAATACTAGTTAATTTAATTTATGTATATTTATAGACACATTAAAATACTGTTATGTATAATGAATGGAACCACCATATTAGTTGAATTATGTGGGACATCTAAAGTATCCAAACTCAATGGATGGGGTCAAATCACTGTACTGTAGGATTATATGCTGGCTAAGATACATGGTACTACTTACATCAGACTGAGACTAGAGAAATGCAGATGTAGAGTTTTAAAATAATTATCGTACGGCTTTCAAAAGCCAAGCTAAATCAAAGGTAAAATAGATAAAATAGGCCTAATTAAAACCTGGTGGCAATTTTAAGGCGAGCTCGAATGAGCACGAATCTCGCGAGTGTCGAAAGGCTTTTTCCGCAATAACCATCAACTACTGCTAATGAACTTAAATTCTTATGCATTTCGCATTAATTTATCTTGATGATTTTGCTTATAATATAATTGGCAACTTCTTGAAATTAAAAAACATAAAACCCAAACTGTACCCAACCTAAGCCAATAGTTCCTGTTAATTCTCCAAATGAATATCAAAATTATAAGGTAGACTACTGGGCATGGAAACAATTCTGTATTAAACTTTTTAATGTGCTTCGTGGCCCTGAGTCAGCGGCGGCGCTGTTCGTCTCAGTCATGACGTGGGACGGTGTCCCTGGATAGAACATTCCAGTGGAAAACCCTCATCCTCCAGTTTCACTTTTACGACCGCTCTAATTATACCATTACCATTAGTTACCCCAAACTCCTTACATTACATTAACTTTTCACACAGTAAAGGTGGCCAGACTGAATCTTTTTTGGACCCGGGTCTGTGTATAGAGGTATGAATCTGTCATGAGTCCGGGAAGTGCACAGTAATTAAGAGACTCGTGTTGTTCGCTCCGACGATTGTAACTCTCATTTATGGCGACTAGATTAATACCCCCGCGCCAAGAAACACGCTGAAGAGATATTAGGACGGGAATGAGAGCGCTGACACATGTGACGCTCCTTAGCAGCTGATTTATGCCACAGCGGTAGCCGCTTTCTCAACAGCACGGCCGCTCGGTTTAAGACAACGAGGATCAATCGCAGGCGTGACAGCAAAATCAATTGTTAATTTCCGCAGGATTACATTAGTTAAAATATATCCCTTTAAACTCACTTTTAAATCATGACCAGAAGCTGGATTCATTAAGCATCTGCAATATTGTTAGCAAATATTTGACGACACGTAGATGGTCTGGATCTGGAAAACTAATGATTAGTGATAAAAAAAGACAGATGCAGGAATCTTTGGTGGCAGAGGCCAGCATGAAGCAGCCAAATCGTGTAAATTTTAATGAATTCTGTCCACCATGTGGATGGATTCCCTCGTAAGGCCAATGGACGGCCTTTACCATTTCCCGCAAGACGATGAACTACGGTAGGCCTACATCTTATTCATTTTGAACTGATTACATATGCCGCTATTTATTTATGTAATGTTTTGTCCACTGGCGCGTGTCACTAGTGGAAATCCCAGCAGAACCGGGTAAATTGTACCAACTGGTCGGACCATGAGCTAAACACTTGTTAAATGCATTGTATTCTGCTGTGTGGCTACTGGTCATAAAACAAACCATTTCAGTTGTTTGAACCCCCTGAGATATTTCCATGGATGGGTTTGTTTTTTCCACTCAAAATCTTGGTTGGGGCCCAAAATCTCCAACGACACCACTGCCGTCAGTCAGCTGGCATCTCTTAATCCCCTCCCCCTTCCCTCATCATTCCCAGTGTAACCTGGCCAATGAGGAAGCTTCATCCGTCAGATGGCATCTCTTAATCCCCTCCCCCTTCTCTCATCATTCCCAGCATATTCTGGCCAATGAGGAAGCTTCATCCGTCAGATGGCATTGCTTAATCCACCCACTTCCCTCATCATTCCCAGGGTATTCTGGCCAATGAGGCAGCCTCATCCGCTAGATGGCTTCTCTTAATCCCCTCCCCATTCCCTCATCATGTAGTGTGTGGTTTTAAAATGGCGCCTACCCACAAATTTGGTTTGCACAGCACCACTTCTGTTACTACCACTACTACTACTACTGATAATAATAAAATAATAATAATAATAATAATAATAATAATAATAACAACAACACTCTTGTCATGGATCCGGGTGGGTTTAGCACAAGGCGGAGGCAATGATACAGGCATAAATGTGGACGACCCACTTGCGACTCAAAGGGACAAATGGGGTTTATTGACTGAACTAAAAAACACAAGAAAACACAAACAAAATCAAAGGACCATGAGGGTTCAAAAACCAAAAGGGGATAAACAAAGACTAAATTTACAAAAGGGTCAGGTAAACAGGCAGGCAGGCAGGCAGGCAGGCAGGCAGGCAATATACAATAAACATCTAACATTGAGAATCACAAACAATGAACCACTAGGGACTAAAACTCAGGCAGGAACTTAAATACAAAACTGAACAGGGTAATGACAGGCAGGAGTGAACAGACAATTAACCAATAGGGGAAGATGCAGGACAACGAGCAATCAGGAAAATACACAAGGGCAGACACAAGAACGGGCAACAGGTGAAACTAATAAACTCACAGAACTGAACAGGTAAACAGAAACTAACACTGGTGAATACAGAAAGGTATAAACACAAGGGCAGACACAAGAACGGGCAACAGGTGAAACTAATAAACTAAAACATGAAACTCAAACTAGGAAAACAGAATCTAACATTGGGGAAAACTGACAGGTAAAAACACAATCAAGGGCAAAAACCAAAACCGAATACAAATGAAAACACAGGGACTAGAAAATCGATGCAATTGAAACAGAAGGGAACAAAAATCTACAAAAACAGAGGAAGCGGGATTCGGACATAAAACAGGGCACCACAGGCAGACACATGCGCAACACATTGAGGCCAACAGGGAACCAGGGAAAACACAAAGACTGATAACATGAGGGACGGGATAACCAGCAACACCTGCTGGCCAAACGGGGAAAGGACACAGAATGGGACAACCGTGACTGACCCTGACAACTGCTATACAGTGATTTTGGTGCCAACGATGTCTGAATGGTTTTATAGTAAGTTTATGGTGCTGGGACTTATATTACTCCTGTTAAATTAAATAAATATAATAGTAACATACCCGATAGATGCTTTAAATGCAGTGTCACTAAAGGAACATTTATACATTGCATTTGGGACTGAAAAAGTCAGTAGGTTCTGGAGGGAAGTGTTTAACATAATTGCAACCATTTTGGATGTGAATATTCAATTAGATCCTAAGTTAATACTGTTACATATATATCCAAAAATTCCTATCCTTAGAACCACAGAATATAGACTTCTTGATTTTGGCATTCTGCAGACAAAACAAACTATAATGTTTAATTGGAAAAAGATAGCAAGTCCCACAATGAAAGCAAGGATTCAAAATATGGCACAATGTGTGTTGATGGAAAGAATTACTTATAGGTTAAATAACAAATTGGACATATACAATGGAATATGGAAGCCATTTGATGATTTTTTTAAAAACAGTAAAATGGAAGAAATCTCAAGACAGGACACTTAAAAAAATGATAAGGGTAAACCCAGTAAAGAAAGTTGGAGCATTTTTATTTGGTACTGTCATGCAATTTTGGATAATTGAGGTTGAATGTGACTTGTTCAAAATAAATGTATGGTTTTGTTTGTTTTAGGTTAAGGGCTGTCTAAAGAGAGGAATTGGTGGGTTGGGTTTCAGGGAGTTGAAAAAAAATTATTTGTTTTTTTTTGTTTGTTTTTCTTTCTTATATTGCTCAATATTCATGCTGATTCTTCCTTATATATATATATATATATATATATATATGTGTGTGTGTGTGTGTGTGTGTGTGTGTGTGTGTGTGTGAAAATGTGTATGTATATACAT
>JAODKF010000047.1:1068447-1081112 GCA_026779585.1 Mormyrus proboscirostris
TTATCACACACAAGTCGCATTGGGGGAATGCATTATTTTCATGGATGTCCATTATCTCAAAAACTAGAACCAATTCAACAAAGGTAATGTGAATTTTGAATTCAGCACCCTCAAAATATCCATTCAAAAAATCTTGGCAACTGAATTTTTTATTTTGTAGACCTGTGTAATAATAACCAATTTTGTACATTACAGACTAATGCAGACCAGCTGGAGGTGATATGACAGTGAGCTTTATAGGGGTCTGCTAACATTGCCAATAGCACTTGGATCACCTTTCCTGTTGCCTTGTTTCACTGGGGCCAAAGGCCCTTAGCTGGGGCCACCTAGTGTCTTTGTAGTGCTGCTGCGCCATTGGGTTCATTTGTCAGGAAAGTCCTGTTTTTTTTTTTGTGAGACCTGTCAATCCTGTCAGCCTACTAAATTTTTCATTCCAGGGAACCGAATCGTTTCAAAGGTTTATCAATCAATTATATTGACCAGATGTCTGAAATGGTAAAAACAGACACGCAGCCGCGCCTCTGGCTGCCTGTGTCATACCTCCATGTTCTGGGTGTTTTACTTTTAAGCGCCTTGCAGATGTTCAGCTCGGGGCAAACCTTGCTTCTGTTTTCTGCGAATCCAGCAGCATGTAATTAGAAGCTGAATAACGATAATTTGCCTTCCATGGCTGATTGAGCACGTCTCCGGGGAATGTAGCGGAAGGCTTCCTAAGAGTTTAAATGCCAATACGAAAGCATCGCACTGATTACTGAACGACCTAGAAAACATAAATTATGTAGAGAAACGCCTGTTTTTGCTGCTTTATTTACAGCGCCTGAAGAACAAAAGTGGGTTTATTGCTTTTAAATCAATATTTACAGTGGGACATATTGTTTATTTAATTTGACTTAGGCTCTAAGTGCACGGGGCACAAAATAACTCATTACAGCATTAACATTAAAGCGGCTCTCTCCCTTTTCTAGACTCTAAACGTGTGACTAGCTCTGTCTCAGGAGAAATCAGGGCTGTACCTAAGTGTTAACTTCCCTGGTGAAAACGCTTTTTGAGCAAGTGCTTTTTAGGGAGTGGTGGTGGTTCTTTCACTTCTGGCCTGGAGATTTTAAGATTTAAGATCGTATCTCTGCTCCAGACAGAAAGATTGTAATAATTAACATTCCTTTATTCACATGATTATTTACTCTATTAAGACAGGACTTCCACAAACATTAAATAAACCTGGTGCAACAACGTGGTTCCTGTACATAAAAGTTGACAAGAAGGCACTTGCGCAAAATGAGAGATATTCACCAGGAAAACAAAGAAAGCTACGTTATAAAGTAAAACCTCTCATGATCCTATGTTGGGGAAAACGTGGAAATGCGTTCACACGGGGGCTTAAGAAGGGCAGGTTTTTTTTTTTTTAGTAATATAGCTGTTGATTAAATTGTACAAATAATTCATAAAAGGCCGTTATATTTAGTTTAGAACATGTCGAGATTTCAGCGCAGACCCTGATCATGCTGAGGTGACGCTGCTTCCGTCTCTCAGCCATGCCTGTCCTGCCTCTTGTCAGCGACACGTCACCCTGTTGCATTCGCCAGACTGACGTTTCCTTACATATCAGTGAAATATTTTGAAAGTAGTCCTGAAGTCGTCAAAAAAGTAAGGACGTGCCGGTGTACGTAAATAAATAAATAACCCTAATTTAGTTAGCATTTCTATTTATGAAATGCGCTTTATTATTAGTTGTAAAAACTCAAATGTTCCCGTGTCTGCATTATCCCAGTGACAGAAACAGGTCAGGGAGATGCGACTAAAACATGCACGTGCTCCTTCACCAGTATGCTGGCTGTTTGTGCCCCTGGTGTTTAAAATGTAATCAGAGCATTGCTTACGCAAAGCAATAGTCATTGTAGATAACGCTCTCTCTTTGACTTGGCCTATTTCTTAGCAATTGTTCTGAAAATTTCAGGATTTAATGGATTGAATTTAATGAAATGTACAATATAATACTTTTTATAGAAAGTTATAATAGCATTTCATATAAATGAATGAATTCCAATTTGACTTCTACAGCTCCTGCCCCAGTCAGGCCCCACATGGACAGCTCCTGCTCCAGTTTGACCCCCACATGGACAGCTCCTGCTCCAGTTTGACCCCCACATGGACAGCTCCTGCCCCAGTTTGAACCCCACATGGACAGCTCCTGCCCCAGTCAGGCCCCACATGGACAGCTCCTGCCCAGTCAAGCCCCACATGGACAGCTCCTGCTCCAGTTTGACCCCACATGGACAGCTCCTGCTCCACTCAGGCCCCACATGGACAGCTCCTGCTCCAGTCAGGCCCCACATGGACAGCTCCTGCTCCAATTTGACCCCCACATGGACTGCTCCTGCCCCAGTACGCTCTTGCTTCTGGTTCAGTTAGACCATGAATGTGAGAAGCTCCATTCCAGAGGTACGGTAACAAATGATCAGTTCTTCCTAGAAATAGTTCCTTGCACCTATTAACACATATTGTGGCATTGTGTCAGCTGCTGTATGGGAACCAGTGTATGGGGCTTCACTGTATTCAGCATCTCTAATGACACAATTGGAGGATCATGATTTCACCCTGTGTAGATTTTACCAATCAAACTGGTCAGTATTACCTAGTTTAAACACCAAAATTTCCCCTTGTTAAACAAAACACTCTCGTTCTGTAGTATTAAGCAAATGAAACTGATAATAATGTAACTTAAACTTGTAATTAAAAAAAACAACAACACTAGAAATAGCAGAAAGTTGAAACGTTTTTTAGTACGGCTAATGTGAGTGCTTTTGTAAGCACTAGGGGGAAGCACTTTGCTGGGTGTCGCATGTAGGCCACACAGTGCTTTTCCTGCTGAGAATCAGTGTGGCATCCTGCGCTGGAGCCGTCAGATCAGGCAGCAGGCCTCAGCCTTTGAGGCGAACCACGCTTATGAAGTTTAACCAAGCATGAGACGAAATGAGAATGAACACGAGAGGATGAGACGCCCGTCCAGAGGAGGACAGGAGGCAGCTGGTGACACGCGCCCCTGACCACAGGGAAGCCTTCTGTGCAGCGCACAAGCTAGCCGGCACCCAGCCAGTCACCTTAATCCCATCGTTACCTCCTAACCCTACACCACCTTACATTACTGTCCATCCATCCTCCCCTCCCTCTCCCCTTGTTTTTCAATTACACGGTAATGGGGCTTTATGTTAGGTTAACAATGTTAACTGACACCAGGGAGACACTTGAATATAATTATTTTTGTAGTCTGAGCCAATGACACCAGGCCACAGGAATGCCAGTGGCCAATGCTTATCTTACAGCGACTCAAACCCTGCGCCAAGCACTGGATGTAGGAATGGCACAGAGCGCTGACTGCACACTGAGAGCCCCCAAACGCACGCATGTGCACAGGGAGCCAGCTCAGGTCCCCACCTGCGGAGATATGCGGGCTTGTGGGGGCCGGCTGGACCCCCCCCCCATGTGAGGTCCCCGCAGTGACACAAGCCCACAGCTTTGATCTCAGCTCCCGCACCTCCCTCCCGCTGGCTGCTATCATGGCATGTAAAGGTAAACGTGCGTGCGCGGGTACACGCGTCCGGCGGCGTCTGATTGAGGATTCCGCTCGTACGAAATGCAGAACATTTCCTTTGAAGATAAGCACAGCGTTTCCCCACAGGCCATGGATTACATCCTCTCCTCTTTAAACGCAAGATCCGGGTGCTTCCTCTGCTGCCGTGGTAACAAGGCATCGCACTGCACCTCGGGCTGCCATGATGAAGTGGCATGTGAGGGCGAGGGTGAGCACAGCTCCAGGAGCGGATTTCACACATGCAGAGACCACCATGTCATCCATGGTCCACTGTGGACGGGAAGAGACACCAGGCGCTCGCACTGCCTTTCCACGAGCAGACTTCCTGTGCGTCACTTCCTGTATGCTAACATTAATGTTAGCAGTGTTTCCTACCGCTTTGGCTCATACCACAGGTGTGCTTCCTCAGGGACAGTTGGGTCACAACACAGCTGAGCAAAAGCAAAGGCTGCTGAGTGGCCCAGTGGGCTAAAGCCTCCATGCCTGTAATTGGAATGTCTGCAATTTGAGCCCATGCTTAGGCAGAATAGCCACATGTCAACGGGCCCTTGAGTGAGGCTCTTAACCACCAGCTCCAGGGGTGCTGCACGCAGGGATTGGGTACAAAGGGGGCGGCCCCTCGATGTGTTCTGCGCTGCTACTGGACTTTGGACATTCCCAGCCGCATTTGATTGGACGCTGGCGTTTAAACTGTGAATGATCCAAATGCCGAAGCCAGCAGACACAGGGCCGCAACACGAGCCACGGCAGTGGCCCTCACTGACGGTAACTGCTAGCCGCAGGCACTGCTGTGATCCTGTAGCTCTTCCTAGCATCGCACCTGCTTATTTGCATTCACCTCTTATTCACTTCACCCTCTGCTGCATTCCATCCGACTTCTCACTGCCAGTAGACTCCATTGGTCGCAAATTGCCCCGAATGTTATATATGCTTCACTGCAGCAGCACCTGCACCCAGACATTCCTCTCTACATTTAACATAAACATCTTTCTGATTTTCTATTTTCCGATTCACTCTCCGTCCAAGTAGATTCCTAAATCGGTGACACCGAGGTCCACGGAAGTGGGGGGTGGGGGCTGTTGTTGGAGGGGGGGATTAGTGATGCCCTCCCTTCATGAGAGCTAATTAAAGAGCTCTGCAGCTTTAATGGAAAATTTCAGTGGCCAAATTATCACCTGACTGAACAAAGCCTGGCCTGCCTGTTTCACCTTATAAGCAGGAGCCAAATCCAAACATAATTTCGCAGCCAACAGAAAAGTTAATTAAGCAAAAATAACAACATTTTCACTTACTTTCGTGAAGGTAACCAGGAGAGGTAATGACAAGTGATTTGGAGCCCATTCAAGAACAACACACTTATTAACCCAGCCAATGGGGGCTCCAGTACAAAAAAACGGGCAGTAGAAAGCAGAATTAATCCCACTTAACACATTCCTTACGTGAACAAAACCAATGGTGACCTGATGAGGGCTCTGCGAATAGCAATAGAGAGCAGAAAGCTCCTGAATTCCTCCAGGTCCACCAACTTTACAGTTTTCCTCATTTGCTTTGACACATTTCATGAGACATACTTGTCATTCTCACAAATATAAAATATGAATTTCTCAAAACGTTTATGCATGTAGCACAACAATATGGTTTAGTTGCAAAAGGCTGAATCTCCCTCAAATAAAAAAAAATGTCTCAAAATAAAAAATTCTATCAATGAATTAGTCACTACCACAAAATTGAAAAGTACCTTCAGTATTATTTTAACCATGAGAGTGAAAATGCTTAGATATATATAGTATATAGACATATAGTATGTCAGTGTAAGTATGACAGTGTCAGTATACCAGTGAAAGTATGACAGTGCCAGTATGTCAGTGTAAGTATGACAGTGTCAGTATACCAGTGAAAGTATGACAGTGTCAGTATGCTACTATAAGACAGTTTCAGTATGTCAGTGTAAGTATGACAGTGTCAGTATGCCAGTGTAAGTATGCTCTTGAGCTCCACAATTCTGAATGATAATTGCATCCCAATTGCATCTTACTGTCACTGACTGGTCATTATTTTCAGCAAACTGATACTTATTCTTGTCAGACACTAGCAGTTTCACCATTGCAAGGCTCTACATTACAGTATGCAAAGTTCACTGGTAAGAGAAAGCACTCGCATGTACATGCCCAGTTTCAGATCTCAAGACACACAGTACTGTACAACAGTGAAAAAAAGTTACACAAAACAACGAAACGGCAACACAAGAATAACAAAATCATGTATTGTGGGAACCAAAAATACAACAATGGCGTATCACTGCGATTTATGTAGCTTATGGCAGACTGAAGGCTCACTTACAAAGGGAAAAAAAAGTTATTACGAACACCCATACAAATATCATAAAACTACCAAATCACACAAAACGCCGAAACACTAGGAGATCTGACGCTGGACACTAAAACACACACACGGTGGGTAATTTATACAATGGCTATAAACACGCGAGAATCGGACAGGGCTCACATATGACACATGCAAGGACACCCGCAACAACAGAGAATATTTACAACTACAAAAACAAGGGGCTATTAGCAACATTCCCAGCGTGCTCAGGGCGCTACACTGTTCTGGAATCGTGATGGCGAACACGATGATCACTTACATTTATAGTTTTGGGTGTATAATTATTACAACGGGAAACTACACAATCTAATTTTGACCAACAAGATTAAAGCAGTTGATAATTATGCCAAAGAGTGGGCATTGTACAAAAACATGTACTAAATTCATGTATTAAAACATTTGGAAATTCGTGTGAAAAAATTAGACATGGCTTTCTGTTTTGCAATAGTGACATTATGGTGTGGGGATTACATTAGCTTTTTTTGCAAATGTTAATTGTCATTTGAGAAATACGTCAAAGCAATCGAAAAAAACTGTAAGACCAATTTCACATACTTTACCCCATAAGGACCCAGTTTTATAAACTGCACGCCTGCAAGATCCGGGTGCATTACTCTCTTCTCAAAATATGCTTCTTGTCTTTTGCACCTATTTATGATCTTGTTCTTAAACCACAATCTGTTTGCTAAATGCTGTTCACGGTAACCTTACGGTCCAACAGGTATACCTCATGCGTGAAGCTGTGAACCTGTGAATCAAACGTTCAGCGCGCATATTAAACCCCGCTGAGCAAATTGCTGCTGTTATTTCACTACAGTGTAAGACGCGCGCTTAGTCACAAGATATGGCGCATTAAACACATTTTACTGAAATATAACAAACAGCGCCGTCACTATGTCAGATCCAAGTGTGTGAACCCAATCTGAAAGGCACAAGTCAACACAGCTTCTGGCCAGTTTGATCCACTGTGTGTCCAAACAGGCGTAAAAAGCTCTTGTCGGGAAGATGTGATCATTAAATATCCCATTTTAAATGTCGGCGCAGTTTAATTTAATTTGATGCAGAGCGGATGTACAGAAAGATTAACCCTGACCTTAAACCAAACGTTTCAGGGGGAGTGCATGTATGTGTCACAAGAGACAATCTCTGTATTTTATTTTACGTGAATGAAACAGTTGCGTGGATTGCATAGAAAGAGAAAATCTGTATTATACATAAAACGCTTACCAGACACATTATACCCCTTTAAAAGCCTGGCTATTCGTCTGAAGCCATTCAGGTTAAGTACCCTGCTTAAACGTTCAACAGTACAGATACTTTAACCGGAAAATTTCTATCAGGCCCACATTTACACCCTTTACCACACCTGCCCTCCTCTTCCACTGAACTCACTGATATATTGATTTTCAATTTTCAGGAGGTATAGTTTCATTATAAATGGTTCCCTGTTGTTGTCGTTCTTGGCGGGCTCCCTAGGGGGCAGTATGGGTGTGGGGTGACTGAAAGTCAATGACGCTGGGGTTTGGTGCCATCGATTGAGATTATTTAAGGGATGTTTTGGCGGGATTTCGCTCGCTCGGTTGGTGTTTCATGTGTGCGGATTTTTGAGGGGTGACTCACAATCAGCCTTTATTATTGTGTTTAAAGAGAAAGTTTGCATTTTTTGTAATGAAAGGTTGCGCTACAATACTGCCCCCTCCTATTTATAGAGGTTAGAAACTCTGAAGCGCGTGAGCGCCCGTGAAAGAGGCAGTAAGACGCCAGTCTGGGCGTAAAGAAAACGTCCTAGAAAATCTCCAGCGTTATGTTTGTTGTTAAGTGTCTTATCACCAGGGGGCGTTGGAGTACCGCAGTTCTGTCAGTCATGTAACCGTATAATTGAAAATTATTATCTTATTTTATTGGGGTTTTTTTTAGCGTTACATGAAGCATAATGATGGTCTGGCTAATGGTATCTATATGTTAATTATTACCTGTTGAGTAACCCTATACTCCGTTGAGTTCTATGTATCTGATGATATAAAATGTCCAGAAGCTTAGCCTTCCGGCACTACCTTGTGGTCAGCTGCACTCACTGCAGTCATGTTAACACCCTGCAGTCAGTGTCAGCTGGAGTCACTGCGGTCATGTTACCGCCCTCCGGTCATGTTACCGCCCTGCGATCACTGTCAGCTACAGTCACTGGTCACATTAACACCCTGCAATCAATGTCAGCTTTAGTCACTGGGGTCATGTTTACCACCCTGTGGTCAGCGTCAGCTGGAGTCACTGCGTTCACGTTAACGCCTGCGATTAATGTCAGATGCAGTCACTGTGGTCGTGTTAACACCCTGCGGTCAATGTCAACTACAGTCCCTACAGTCACGTTACCATCCTACGGTGAGTGTCAGCTGCAGTCACTGTGGTCACATTACCACTCTGCGATAAAGGTCAACTGCAGTCACTGTGGTCATGTTACCACTCTGCAGTCAGTCAGCTGCAGTCACTGCAGTCATGTTACCACCCTGCAGTCAAGGTCAGCTGCAGTCACTGTGGCCATGCTACCACAATGCAGTCAGTGTCAGCTGCAGTCACTGCAGTCTTGTTACCACCCTGCAATCAATGTCAGCTGCAGTCACTGCGATCATGTTACCACCCTGCAGTAAATGTCACCTCCAGCCCTGGTCAGGTTGCCTCATTGCAGACAAATGAAGTCTGTATTTTATGTTATGTTACTAACCATGTGGTTGTGTGTACTTACAGTCATGTTTATATTATCTTTGTTTTCCTGGGCAGAACTATAACATGACCGTAGCCATCATGTCTACCTGTGTTCAGAGACCTCCACAACATTATTCAGTATTAATTATTAATAGCTCAAATTTTCTATATGAATATGAATTTATGAATTCACAGCTCTGAATAATTATTATGAGGTGATTATGTCAGTCTGTGGAGGCACCGGGTTTATGCAGTGGCCTGCAAATGTCATGTAAATATATGCCTGGTCAGTCACACCACTGCTTGGTGAGGGAAGCAGTGCGGCATTACCCCAGATGACCTAAAGGTGGCAGTGTGACACAGGGAGTGTTCACTGGGAGCTGTTGGCTGGAGCCCACCCTCCAAAATACTGGCTCTCTTCCCAGACCCCCTCTGCTCCATTCATTATTTGGGAACAGAAGCTGCCCTTGTCTGCTTATCATTGACAATTATTGATTGAATTGAGTTATAGTTGGTCATGTTACCTTTGCTTGTTTTTGTTTATTTTTTATTGGGAAGCAGAATGATGGCTTCGCAGATGAGGCGAACATGATGCATGGATGCTGATTCGCTGAAGCGTCCTGTTGTTAACATCCTATTTATAAGGGTGAAATTTGAATGGAATACCGCGACTTGAGGGGCTGTGCCTATATTACGACAAACACCTGGTCGCTTCATCTGGCACAGAGCTACGGCTGTGATATGACCCCCCCCTTTTGATCAGGCTGCCCACCAGGGGGCAGTGGTCTTCCACGTTTCACTGCTGAGCTTTGGTCCCAGGCACGCAAAGCGTGCATCACTTAAGGGTGATGACAATATCCTCTAGCTCCTGAACACTGAAATGGTGCTGGTAAGACTTCTAGATGGAAGGTTCTGTGTGCCGGCTTTGCACCAGGACCCAGAACAGGTCATGTTTATTGCACGTTTATAATGTGTTTTAAACGGTTATGTTTCCCCTGGGTGTGTTTGTGTGGCAGTGATAGTTCCTGCGTGAGAATCAGAGCCGCTGGGCTGGGCTTCTCTTGCCGTTTGGTCTTTTCAGTCAGATCACGGCGTGAAGCAGAAGCCTCTCTGTAACTCGAGATGTCTGCTCCTCAGCCTGTTGTGATCACACAGAAATGGCAGCAAACTGGTGGACATGCCTCGCTGGCGTGACAGGAAGCTGTGGCCCTGACTTTCTGTCGGCATCCTGTGACCCTCATGTATGCCTGATGCATTAGCCTCCCATCAGCATTGCTGCCCAGCTGCTGTGATGTTTGCTCAGCATTGCAATGGTGTTGTGGGAGTGTTTAGCATGTAACCTGAGCTCAGATTAGGTCTGGAAAAGGCTCATTAGTTATGGTAATCGCTGCGAGAGACCATGCACCCGCTGCAGTGGCGGGTTAGTGGAGTATGACTGTAATACCTGGGTCCAGTTTCCTGCCACACATCGCTTTCCTATTGGCTGAACGTTTTTGCGCACACACTGGTTGCACTGCCTGGCTCTCTTACCCACCAAATCCCTGCTCTGCAGTATCATTGGCTGAACCTAATGAAGGTGAACATGTAGAGGAACATTAATGCTAAAGCCACAGTATGCAAGGAAACCACCAACGACATAGTGGTTTATGGACTTTGAACGCGCAGAGATCTATCGACCATGTGTGCATGGAGGACTTTGGATAATAAACATGAATCTTTGCTGCACATTCTTGCCGTTAGATGTTATTGGCTGACCAATGTGAATTATCACTCACTAGCTCTGCAGGTTAGGCCTCTGTGCCTCTGGGTTCAAATCCTGTGGCTGGCTGAGTGATTTTGCTGTTGGGGTCTTGAGCAAGGCCTTTAACCTCCCATTTCTCCAGGGACACTGTCTGAATGTGTGCTCTGATCCTCACTCGTATGTCACTCGTACTAAAGTGTCTGGTAAATGAATGTAAAATCACTCAGGGGTTGGAGCTGAGCACGACTCTGAACTTCTGACTTAATCCAAGGCAAGGGGATGGTAAGTAGCTCTCATAGTGCCTGTTAGGCACACAGATATGGAAGGGCATGCTCTGCAGGGAAGGTGAGTGACTAATCCCCATCAGGCGCCTTTGACTGAACCCCCCCCACCCGTTCAGGATTTTCTTCTTTTAGTTCCTCTGATTTGACTTGATTATGACCTTCATTGTGGAACTCAGATAAAGCCAGAAAGTATCCACTAGTTTCTACATTTTTTTTCCTCCGCTGGACTGGCTTTTTAGTGTCATCACAGTGGATTTCCAGTATCGACACAGAAACTGTGTGTGTTGGTGTAGGCATGTGCCAAAGTGGTGAATCTAACTAAGACTGAAGAGGCTACAGCTGTGCATGGAGAGCTTGTCTTTAGTAAGCAGTAAAACTCTTGTGCTTATCCCCATGTGACAATATGACGGGACAGCCTCTCTGCAGTCTGAGTACTTCCCGTTTCTGGCACATGCCATGGAATCTCCCCCTCAAATATAGACTGAGGATAGCAGATAAAAGGCGGTGACAGCCGAGGACAGCAGATGCAATGTGGTGACAGCGGAGGACAGCGGACACAAGATGGTGGCAGTGGAGGACAGTGGACACACGGTGTTGACGGTGGAGGACAGCGGACACAAGGCGGTGATAGTGGAGAACAGTGGACACAAGGCGGTGATAGTAGAGGACAGTGGACATACGGTGGTGACAGTGGAGGACAGCGGACACAAGGCGGTTATAGTGGAGGATAACTGACACAAGGCAGTGGAAGCGGAGGACAACAGAGACAAGGCAGTGACAGAGGAGGACGGCAGCCATTTTATGGTGTCCGAACTAATCAGAACTTCCTTTATAAACCTGGCATTTAGATAAAGCCAGCTTCGAATATAACATTTTAGCATGTTTAACACTATGTTTTAGCTGAATTCAAAGTGAATAAAAGTATGCACTACATTATTAATTTGCCAAATTTTTGTCACACCTACATTTCACTGTTGGAAAGTATACTAATTATACTAGCACTAGCAGAGGCTGGACAAGAAGTAACTCTAACAAATTGGCGAAGACAGACAAGTGAAAGTATCAATGATGTATCTGATTACCTGTAACAGTGGTCTTGGATATATGTTTGAGCCTCCAACTGGGGTGACAGATGTCCCTTGGTTACATCGGGTACTGATCTTGCCCTCTGCTTCACGGGTTACAGTTCATTTGCGCAGAAGAGTCACCTCTACCCACCTTACTGAGCCCCCCTCTGTCGTCTCGCTCTAATGAGTCATGTCCCCCGCCCGTGAAACTTGCCAGAATACGCGGATGAAAAATATGCACAGATGAAGAAAACACAGCCTTGCCCAAGACTGGTTACAGATTTTAGCGTGAAATGTTGTCAGGAAGTAACTGGACAATCTGTCCTCATCAGGACTTCACTGCAGTGACCGGGCTCTCCTGCCCTGTGCTTCATGGGACCAGCTCTGGGTCACTACAATCGAATGGTTGTGGGAAATGGATGCAAACACACGGTATGGTCTAAGTGATCTGATTGGATGGTCAGGATAAGGAGCAGACGGCCTGATTGGTGGGTCACTGAGGATCATGTTGCTGAGCTCAAACAATGTTGGTGTACATCACAGACCTCTCTACACCTGCAAAACCCACAAGCAGCACTGCTCTGTCAGCCTGCATTGTGTCTGTCCATTTGCCATCTCACTGGTCTTATTCTGTCTATCAGTCTGCAGTGTGTCTGTCCATTTGCCATTTCTTTGGTCTTATTCTGTCTGTCAGACTGCAGTGTGTCTGTCCATTTGCCATTTCTTTGGTCTTATTCTGTCTGTCAGTCTGCAGTGTGTCTGTCCATTTGCCATTGTTACGCGCCGATGTTATTCAGCTCCGCCTCTCCGTCTGGACCCCGCCCACGAGTCTCCGCAGGATCGGCCGTCACTTCCGTCCAGCCGAAGTGAAAAGCCGGAAGACACGGACCTTCGAGAGC